>JAVJIF010017613.1:0-71609 GCA_038442645.1 Agave tequilana
CAGAAGTTTATATTTTGACACGATAGACTAAATATGTTAAAAGAGGAACAATTGTAGACAAAGAAGGAAATTTGATGAAAGATTGTAGTAACATAAATTTTCATCTAATCATAGCGAGTTATCCTATCGGGCTAACAAGGTTGTTGATACCGGGCTAACGTCCAGGGAAGTCTTTAGCTTAGTTACAGAACGACTTCGTGAGGCATACAATGAGGCGAATTGCCTATAGTCCAAGGATGGTAAATATTTTGATGATCGTTCCGAGAATGAGAGTGGAAAGCAAAAGAATCTTTCTTCTATATTTTCTCAAAGAATCCACGACCAACCTCGCGTGCGCTAGCACGTGACCCCCAGTCCATCCCACCTCTAGGCTAGCCCAAAGGGCTCATCGGCCTCGCAGCTCATTTTAAACTCAAATTGGGTAGTGAGGGGTTCGGGCCAATTGACTCATTTGTAGTGAATCAGGCTTAAGTTGATGTTAGGCTCATTGCACAATAGCAGACCCACTTGGCCTATGCTTATGCTAGGCAAAAATCAGAGATTGAGAGAGAGGACTTTGTGACTGAAGCCACCACCACCACAACAATGCCTATCATGATGCCTTTGAAAAGCTGCAAGCTGTAGTTGCCAAAGCCAACGCTGTAATCATCGCTGTTCCCACACCCACTGAGACACCGCTGCTTGATGTGTCAATGCAAGAACCCCATGGCGCTTTCATATGTGGCCAAGCGAAAGGGAAAGAGCTGGCGTCCATTTATTTGCGCGTCTCCAAGCTGATGACGAAAATCCTCCAAGCAATCCAAGTGTATTATCAAGACAACTGCAGCTTCCAAATCAGCTCCACCTTGGGTTCAAATTATTTTCTTGCTGCTCTACTTTATAGTTCTTTAGCCTCTAAAGAAATTAAAGGCGATTCAGACTGCCTAATGGGGGTAGTTAATCGTCTCATTTTGTTTTTTCTTTTTCCTTTCTTTGCCTATAAAAAAATATTTCTTCAAGGGAAAAATGAATATTTGAAAAAACCTCATTTCAAAATTTGATCACAAAATTAGATTTATTTAAATTTTATTGACAAAAATCAACTTCTTTTCAACTAAAGCCAGTGTAGGGGGAACTGTCATGCCTACATGGCAAATATTAGTTTTCCGGCTTGTCAGTGTTTTCCGGTATGCCGACATCAATCCAAAATAAAAACCAAAACACTTGATTTTTATTTTAGGTTATTAACCTCAAACCCAACATTTTTTAAGTTTAGGGGGCGGGGTCTGAGAGAAGAGAGAGATTTTAAAAAAAATATTTTAAAACAAATTTGTGTTTAATCAGATAATTCAGAAAATAAAAGAATAAAAAAAATAAAAACACCATGTAGATGGGACGGTTATCAGAGATTGTTTTTTTTATAATTAAAACAGAACGAAGCGAGATTTTCTTCTGTGACTCATTCACAAAAATTATCCGTCTGTCCGTGTGTCCGTCTTCATCCTCCTTCTCTCTCTCTCTCTCTCTCTCTCTCTCTCTCTCTCTCTCACCCTCCCTCCCCGCCTTAGGACAGCACTCGCACCACCAATTCTCTCTCCTTCTCTTCTTCTCTTATTTTTTGGTTCTTCTTCTTTCCCCTCCTTAACTCTCTCTCTCTCTCTCTTTCTTTATCGCTTACCCCATCCTTCCTCCTCCTCCTCCCACAAACCCCCAGCCCTCCGCCCTCCTCCTCCTCCTTCCAGCGGTCCTCCCCTCTCCATCTTTCTTTTTTTTCTTTTATTTTTATTTTTCGGTCGATTTATACCGCTATGCAGTTGACTAGTTATACTTTGAGAGTTCTGCTTCGCTTATCAATTTAAAAATAAGAGTTTTGAAAAAAAAAAAAAATGCAAAAAAACCACCAACCATACGCATGCATGTTAAGTGTTTCTATTTCCTGCCCAACAAGAACCTGTGCCTCGGGCTTTGGTGAGGTTTATCCTTTCCGCCGCTTCTCTCTTCTCTTCAATTCAATTGAACCCGCTGGCTTCCTCAACTTCTTTCCTCCCAGTTTCCCCATGGAAACCCCACGAGATCCAAAGAAAAGCGAGGAGAGACCCATTTCCCCCAATCCCCAGACGGGCATCTCTCAGAGAGGGAACCAAGTTCCCCGTCCCCCTCTCCCATCTAACCCCCATCTCCCTCGACCCAGCTCCCGATCTCGACCAATCCATCCAATTCCCATGGGCCAAACCCTTAAATTTCGCATTTTTAGATGACCCGTCTCGGATCTCGCCCGGTTCTTCCTCATCTGGGCCGCATGATGGGTCGGCGGCGGCGGCGAGAAAGAAGTACAATTCTTTGCGGAGGAGGCAGATTAAGACGGAGGCCGAGGCGTGGGAGAGGGCGGCGGAGGAGTACAAAGAGCTGGAGCGGGTGATGCTGGAGAAGAAGCTCGCGCCAAGCCTGCCGTATGTGAAATCTTTGTTTTTGGGTGGTTTGAGCCATTGAGGGACGCGATTGAGAAGGAGCAGAGGGTGCAGAGGGAGAGGACGCACAAGGCTGCTTATGCCCGCCACATTGGGTTGTTGCCGGCCGATAAGATGTCGGTGATCGTGATGCATAAGATGATGGGGCTGCTGATGATGGGGCAGGATGAGGGCTGTGTTAGGGTGGTGCAGGCTGCGATTCACATCGGAGAGGCAATAGAACAAGAGGTGTTATTATAGTTATTGTTATTTTTAAAATTTTATACCTTTAGCATAATGCAGTTATTCCTTATAGAATGTTTTTGTAGATAATGCAGTATTTCCAGATAAACATTATGAAATGTTTAGTATGTATGCCATGGATTCAATTATTTATTTGAATGTGGCAACCTGACATGCGTAAGCTCATAATTTTTGTTTCTAATTGATTAAGATGTGCATATGTTTGTATATATCTGATTTGTGAAATGTGATTTCTTTTGCAAATATTGGAATGTCCTTATAATGCAAGGTATAAAAGTGATACCCAATATTTTTGTTCAATGTTAATGCTAATTTACCCTAAACTTGGCCAAGTACACTGCCCTTTGATTAATTATGCAGAACTGCTCGTATATTGAGCATTTTCTTAGCTTGTAATTTTAACTATACTGCAACATGTTTATTTGAAGAAAATAAGATAATATATATCCCTTGGCCTTGTAGACCGACAAAGAAATTTTGGAGAAAAGAGAAAAGATTGACATAATGCCTGTGTTTTTTGAGTTGGCCTATTATCTAATATTGCATTTTGTCATACTCATCGTGATGATTACTATCAAGAGAAGTTTCCTTAATATAATTCCAGTCCTTTCTTTTGTTTTATGCTTGCAGTGATGCTATTTACTGTTTATAAGTTGTTTTTACCCCCACAACTTGTAGGTTAAGATCCATAATTATCTTGAGAAGACCAAGAAATCTAGAAGAAGTAATCAAGGCAACAAAAATTTGGTTATCAGTGAGCTGGAGGTCAAACGAAAACGTCTGATGAAGTCGGTGAAAATGAAAAAGCTCATTGAGGTTAGGAAACTATTGAAAGATGAGATTGACATGGAACCTTGGGGTCGAGATGCGCAAGCTAAGGTTGTTGCAATTATATCTCCTTTAATTACCACACTCATTCAATTTTCATCTGTTGCAACTGAAGCTCACTCCTCTATCCACAGTTAGGAAGTCGTCTAATTGAACTGTTGATAGAATCAGCATTTGTGCAACCCCCCTTGACCAGACAGCATGCTGTCCGCCAGAAATTCGACCTGCTTTTAGGCATACATTTAAAACCATGACCAAGGATGACAGGTATGGCTCGGTGTTTTCATTTCCTCTCATATTCTGCCGGTAATCTTGATGTGCCAGAAGTGGGACTTATTTATATTTCTTTCTGTCAGGAAATCAAGTAGTAGGTTTGGAGTGATAGAGTGCGATACGCTTGTTCATCAGGGTCTTGATAGTACAGTAAGTTATGACCTGCAGTTTGTTCAGTTTGGTTTACATACTATGTGGAAGGGATTGCTTCTGGTTTGCTTACTTTGTTCATTGAAGAAATTGTGAATTATGAATTATTTGCTCCCACAATTACTTTGTTCACTGAAGAAATTGTGTTATATATTATAATTGCTTTATGAATTTTGGTTAAAATAGCTACCGAAACATTATCTAATCATGATCATTATTCTGTTTATGACATGATGTATATGTATATAGTCTGTTTAGTATCTGGTAGCATATGAACTACTCTTTTACCATGTCTGACAAATAAAATGACTGCAAGGATAGATGTGCCTAAGAGTCTGGCCTGCAGTGTTTCTATATTGTCATGCAGGATGGTTATGGTTCCTATCAGGGATATGTTAGCCTGCTTCTGAATCTTGCTTTCCCATGCATTTTCTGCTTTGCAGGCTAGGCACGTGGTGATTCCATACCTGCCAATGTTGATACCACCAAAAAAGTGGAAAGGGTATGATTTTGGAGAAAATTAGAAAATATGAATCAGGGAAACCTGCAGCTTTTGGTCTTTTCTTATTCAGTATAGACTTCTGCAACCTTTTACTGGATTACTGCATATTGAAAAGTTTGAATGTTGGAGATTCTATTACTCCTAATTGCTTCTTATCTTGTACTGTGATGATGTACACATGCTAGTTTGCCTTTTGTCTTTGATAAGTTATATGTTTATTAATCTTCTGCTCTCATGCCTTACCTTTTCTTTTTAAGGTATGACAAAGGTGGACATTTACTCTTGCCTTCATATGTCATGCGCACACATGGATCAAAGGAACAGCAAGATGCAATTAGGAGTGTTCCAAAGAAGCAGTTGAAGAAAGTTTTTGAGGTTTCACACTGTTCAATTCTTTTAGCACCTCCAGTAGTACCTGTTGGCATTAACTAATATTTGCCTTGTCATCTTTTTCCAGAGTATATGCTGCAAATGTTCATATTTTCTTTTTTGCTCTAATCACCTCTAAAGTTGTAACATTTCAGAGATTCCTGCTTGCTTTTATTCTCACATTTTATTTAATATCAAATGCAAAACAACGGAGTCAGGTCCTGGAGACAAGACTTTTTCTCTGAAGTAATAAGATTATGTGTATGTTGATTCTCACAATTAGTACGCATACTAACACATTATCATTTTATGTACTTTTTCACATCAAGTATACATTAAATGTACTGAACATAAATAACACTACATGATGTTTAGTGGCGTATTATCATAGTGGAGTATCATTGGCATTTGCAGCAATGTCAAACAATCTCCTCCTTTTCGTTTATTGAGGACAGGAGCATCTACTTAGAATTGTTGGGATTGCTTCAAAAACTTTTGGATAGAAATGCAGTTAGTCTTCATATCCATTCTTGAATATGGTTTTTTTAAGTGACTTTCACAATGGTATCGCCTCTTGTATCTTTTGTGGGAGTCACTACTTCTACCCCATTTATAATTTAAGAGGGTTTTGAAATGAGCGGGATGCTAAAGCTTTAAATATTTATTTTGAGGACAATCAATTTTTGCCACTGGATTTTGTCTGAATGTGTCTGGAGAGAGAGGGGGTGGAGGTTCCTGTATTGGGAGGGAGTGAGGCAAGGAGAGAGGACACGAGACTCGGAAGCATGGACATGAGACACAGGTAAGGCATAGGCACATCACATGACAATTAAAAGTAGGAGACAAGGACACAAGAACATGATACCGGAATTTATACATGGTAAGAGGGAGTGCGTATATACATGCATACATAGACATGTATGTGCATCCAAAAGTCCCAAACGTTTAATAATATAATGAGATACAATTATAACATATATGCTATATTTTAACCTATTGTACATTTTTATAACTTTGAAAAAAAAGAGACATGGCTAATTTTAACTCAAATGTATCTCACTTTTTATATAGAAGCATATCTTAACTTGTCATAGTTTCACTCAAATGAATATTTTGATATTATTATGTTATAGTCTTTGATGTATACATGAAAGTAAGTAAATAACTTAAACACGTAATGAGAATAAAGAAGTGTTTGAGAAATGTAGCATATGTATCAAAGAAGGGTCTGGCATCTTTTTAAAATTACACACACACACACACATCTCTCTCTATCTCTCTCTTTATAAAAATCCTAGAAACCTTAGAGGGGGAAGTTGCAATGTGCAGCTTCCCCCCTCACCCCTCGTTCCTCCGGCTATGGCTCTCTACTCTAGATGTAAGAACGTGCTAAGGAGAATTTCATGAGATGAAATTTGAGATTTAGGGGATTGATTGTGGTTCATCGTTCATCTTCACAGTTGGGAGAGGACACACATAAGACTTCGTGCGATCTCAATTGTTAGGGAGTGGCTAGCGACAATCTCGATTTTCTCTTAGATTTGGAGATTGATTGCGGTAAGGGCTACTATTCGTCATCCATCTTCGCGATTGGGAGAGGATGTGCATTAGACTTTCAGCGGTCTCAACTAGTGTGGATGACTAGTAATTCTAACCATCTCGATTTCCTGTTACGATCTCATCTTCTCTAATGTGGTACTACTATGGATTATCCATGGTAATGTATTATGTTTAGGTTCGTCACCGAAAGATCTATGACTTTGTAGTTGTTTGACATTGATCAAGATACTTGATACCCATCAAGAGTTTGGATCAACTTTCTTTAATCTCTACCCCGATCAGTAGATTCAATCAATCTGAGATCTACAAGAGGATTGACTTTGTTTTGATTAGTGGACCCAGTTGATTCAGGTCTGTGAGTTAGATCTATAAAGATATTAAATGTTTTATTTGTTTTATATTTTTCTGAGTAATAAATCTAGCGAGATAGATTGTGCTTCTTTAAGGGGCTGTTGTTTGGACGTAAAAGGCCATAATTCGTAATTGACTTACATCCTTATTACAACTACGATGTTTGTTTGAGCCGTAATTCGTAAAAGACTTACGCAACTCAACTACCACTCATTTGCAACCTAATTACCACTCACTTACAATCCACTTACAATTAATTTTGTGATCATGCAAATTTATATTATTTGTTTATGTTAATATTAATTTTTTAATATTTAACATTTTTAGTATTTATTTGCAATATTAAAAAATTTTAATCACCAAATAGTTAATTTTGTGGTCAACTTTTCCACTTACGACTTACACATTACGACAACCAAACACCGTAAAATACAATACATTTTCTCACTTACAACTTTATATTACCAATCAAACACTGTAAAACTTACATACATAGAACTCATTTACAACTGTAAAAAATTTACTAATTACAACTTACGAATTATGGCCAATTACGACAACCAAACAGACCCTAAGGCGAGTCTCAGAGCAATTTTTAGCCTGTTAATGGCTATTTTGTGACGAGTTTTCGAGTTGTATTAAGTGATTGGTTCTCATGTGAGAGAGTTATTAGAGAGGTTGGATTTAATGTAATATTTGTACCCCTCTTTTGATTAATGAAAATAATTACTTATATATATATATACACATATGAGGGATCTGTACCTCAGCCGACCGCTGAGAGAGGCTCTCTCAGCTGTCACTTCGTGGCTTAAATTTAACCACAAATTTGAGTGCTGGTACCATGGTCGCAGTTTTATATGATGACTGTGATTAAGTCGCAGTGTTTTTATGAGAACTGCTGCCATGGTCGCAATTTTTTTCTAAGGACGCAGTCTTTCTCTGAAGACTCTTTTTCTGAGGACTGCTACCACGGTCACAGTCCTAATTACACTGAAAATATATGATTTTTTAGGACTGCGACCATGTTACAGTGGACTGCGACTATGTTGCGGTAAGTTTGCGACCATATTGAAGTGACAGCTGAGAGAGTCTCTCTCAGCTGTCGGCTGAGGTACATTTCTCTCTCTCTCTCTTACTATATATATATATATATATATATATATATATATATATATATATATATATATATATATATATATATATAGACTTGTGTCCCGGAAGGATTCGAGGCCGAATCCTTCGCACTCAATACAACCCTACGGTATCCGAATGCAAGATCCATTCCGTTGAAGTTGATCTACATTATTTCAAGTAACTAAAAATAAAGAAATCATGTATTTTGAATACTTTTTGCCCATCCATCAAGTATACGCAAAATGGACGGCCGAAAATAGCATATTGCTTAGGTCTATGTTTTTAGACATTACAAATTCTCGATCCGACCATTTCATCATGATCTAAACACTAAAAAACATTCACACACCAATTTTTGTTAGATTTCAAATATTCTACACCGTTAAACTAATCAACTCACTATTTTGGCCGTCCATTTTGTGCCTACTTAATGGATGAGCAAAAAATATTTAGAACACATGATTTTTGATTTTTAGTTACTTGAAATAATGTAGATCAACTTCAATTGAGTGGATCTTGCATTCAGATGTCGTAGGGTTGTATTTGAGTGGAAAGGATTCGGCCTCGAATCCTTCCGGAATGACACAAGTCTCTCTCTCTCTCTCTCTCTCTCTCTCTCTCTCTCTCTATATATATATATATATATATATATATATATATATATATATATATATATATAATTGAGGTTTGGTTTGGAAGTGTCCGAGTGTCCAAGAAGTCCCGTTGTCCGACACGAAAACGCTTTCATGGTTAAGTGTCCATGCTACATGGATGCCAAAATTTGATAGTTTAAGTCATCTTAGGTTTTCATTGTAGATGAGTGACTTTTGTTGACAATCGAATGCCAACCTTATTGTTGCTTTGTTTGCTACAAAACGACGCTGAACTTTCTATTGATCTGGTGGTATATTTAGGTTCTCGGATTTTTTATAGGTTCATACTAAGCTAATCACTTGGTAATCCCATCTGAAGTCACCTTGGGTTTCTGTTGTAGAAAATAAGTGACTTTTTGTTAATCAAAAAATGCCATCCTTCATCAGTGTTTTGTCTGCGACAAAACAAATTGCATGCTTCTCTTTTGAAAATAACAAAATCTACTTTCTACCTATTGCAGAGTTTCTCGGGTGAGCAAGGCTATAGTGGACTTATGTCCTTGTTTACTTTTTCAGGCACTGGACACCCTTGGAAGTACCAAATGGAGGGTGAATAGAAGAGTTCTCGATGTCTTAGAAAGCATGTGGAGTAGAGGAGGAAATGTTGCAGGTCTGATTGATCGTGAAGATGTGAGTGAAGGCGTAAACTTTTATTGTTAATGGAGGATATCATTTTGTGATCAAAAGATTTAGTTTTATTCGATACATCATGTTAGGTTTGCAAGTTGTGGCTCTGTTCTGATTTTTTGTTTATAGTTTATGCTGCACATGTTTAGAGAGTGCATACTGAAATGTTTCTAAATATTAATACATAACATCTTGGTCCCTAAAATTTACCTAATAATAGGTTAAGTCTTGCACTTAAGATTTAGTTGTTTACATCTATTTCGTCACACTCTTTCTTGCACAACTTATATTTACTCCTTTATGTTCCTTTAATTTATTGAAGCTTTAGTTGTTGTGTTGTCATTTCTTGTAGGTTCCTATACCAGAGAGACCAGACTCAGAGGATTTAATCGAGATAAAAGAATGGCGGTGGAACAGTAGAAAAGCAAAAAAGTCTAACAGTGAAATGCATGCCCAGAGATGTGACATAGAACTTAAGCTTTCTGTAAGAGTTATCCTTTCCTAGTGACACATGACTTGAAAAGTTCTGATAATTTTTGCCCTTTATTTTCTCTAAAATGTTTTATAGTAACTTGTATTCGTGTTTCTATGGGTTCTTGTGTCCACTATTTGGAGACAGGTAGCAAGAAAGATGAAGGATGAGGAAGGGTTTTATTATCCTCATAACCTAGACTTCCGTGGCCGTGCATATCCTATGCACTCACACTTAAATCATTTAAGTTCAGATGTATGCAGAGGAATTCTGGAGTTTGCTGAGGGAAGACCACTGGGAAAATCTGGGCTACGCTGGCTGAAGATACACTTGGCAAATATCTACGGTGGTGGTGTTGGAAAACTTTCATATGATCGGAGGTTGGCTTTCGTAGAGAATCATTTAAAAGATATATTTGATTCAGCTGATAATCCTGTTGATGGAAAACGCTGGTGGATAGATGCCGAGGATCCATTCCAGTGCTTAGCTGCATGTATTAGTCTTTCTGATGCCTTAAGAAGCCCGTCACCACATAATGTCATCTCACACCTGCCCATCCATCAGGTGATCACTTTCTATATAACGAACACAATTTGCATATCAGTCGTACTAGCTCTTTATTGGTATGTAAGTAATAGACTAAATATGAAGAACATTTATTCGAATCTTAATTATGCATAACAAAATTGGTAATTTCTTGCCAGTATTGCATTTCTGTTTATCATATGTAAGGGAGAAATCTCCATTGTTATAATGCAAACCCTTGGTGGCTTGTAATTAAACTGAATTGTGTGTCATGGAGTGTCATCAATAGATATTAAATTTTCAGAAAATTACTAAATGGCATAAATTCTGAATGTTATTTACTCAAAACAAAAAAAGTTTTTAGTGTTTTGCTTTTGATAGTGCGTGCTATTTCTTAAGAGATTGTGATTGGGTTAATTCACATTTCATAGCATTTGAGATTTTTATTTTTAATCTGGTTTATCCTTAATAAGATAAACGACACTTTGCTAACTGATAAAGTATTGCAGGAGGCATCCAACCGTCTGGAATACACCATTAGTTGAATTAAGTATGGCTTATGCCAGACGGGGTGACTGTGGTAGGCTTTGCACCAGATGCAGTCCCTATGCAAGTATGTATATTTCTAGCAGGCGTATGCATGTGTGCAGGTGCAGACACTTATAGGGGTGATAATTAATAAGGTCAGGCCAAGCTCTATATTATACTAGGATGTATAGGATTAACCGCTACCATTTTAGACCTTTTTGCAGGTCATTGTTCCTGATTCCATACCATTAGGCCATCAAGTGGATCAGACCTGTCTGGTCCTATCTTCCCTGCTTAGCTTCTCCAGCAGACCCTTAGGCACTGTTCACGTATATGTTCCAATTTAGTTTTTTCTGGTACAGGGACCCACACAAGTGCACGTGTGCGCCACACACACACACACGCAAGGAGCTACTAATTAAATATATTAAATTAGTTACAAAATATCCTTGTAGCTGTAAGCATTTAAAGAATTTCAACCATATAGCACACTCGAGTATAAGAAATTTTATTATTTTTTGGAATATTTTCTGCTATTTCCCTTTATTAGTATACGATTGGGTCATAGGAATGATGGGTTTTACTCACATATCCAGGCCCGATGGCAAAGCACTCTAACATATATCTGCATTTTTGTGCATTGAATCAGGTTTATCACCACTATATATGAATGATACAACTTTGCAATCACAAACATGTATGAAATATAGATTTACAGTCACAAAAGATGATTTCTCTACATACTAGTGATTTTAAGCTAGATGTGAGTAGATGGTTTTTGAATTAAATGTTAACAATTAGATGATTTTATTGCATTGACCATTGATACTTACCTTTAATTTGTTCAGAGCAAGGGGATAATTCTTGACTCAATCAGATCTTTATTGCTTCTAGTAATTGGAGAACCAAAACGAGCGAGAAAGGTAGGAATAGAGATGAGACGTAAAGGATTACTAGTTGCAGATGGTAAGAGCTGAGAAAAGGAGAAACTAGAATAGCAGACGAATTATGGGAAAGCAGTATTGGACAAATAAGCATGAAAAGTGCTTTAGTTATCGACATAAGTTTTGTGTCTAGGCTTGAGTTTGGTTGTTGAATTAAAGTACAATAGTTGTTTGTTCGGATTCAATTTCAATTTGATGCTTTTTGGATCCCTCTTAATCATTTGTTCAGAAGGGAAGCTGCATTATGTTTGTGTGAATGCATGGTGTTTTTTCCCATGAAAATACTGATAAAGGAGGAAATTTGGAGGAAAAAGTTTAAAATATAAAAGAACCAAATGGGAATTTCATTAAGATCATGGTCGAAGAAGATTCAAAAATATTTGGAGAGAATAAGTGGGGACTCTCTCAACCCAAGTTGGGATCCCTCACCACAAACAGGGAATTCACTTAACCCTTACAAGACAGGACTCAACTCACTCTCGACATGGTGGCAAAAGCTACCCAATACAATTGGAACTATCAACTCAAGAACTACCCAAAATTGCCTTCACTCTTATTCATCTTAAAGAAAACTAATTATGGCTTTGACCATTACGAAACCTAATTATGGCTTTGACCATGAAGCATGGAATTTGTCTCATTCCTTTTAAAGAAAACTAATTGCTGTAATCATATGGAATTTGTCTCTTTTTTTTTGTAAAAACTAGCCGTTGGAGTTGAAGATCAGTGCATCACATACTATTCTTTCTTCTTATGAATCTCTTCTCAAATTTTTATGAAGGCTTAAAGAATATTTTTAAGTTGTTGTCATGTGGTTATGTTGAGCACTTTGTTTTTCTCCTGAAGAGGCCCTTTCCCTCTCTCTTCTTAATTGGATTTTTTATTAGTTGTATGTCTATGTGTCTTTAATCCTGCTCTTTTCTCCCTCGACTCCCCTTGATGCTTTGGTTAAATAGAACTGACATAGATTCTCATCATTTTTTTTCAGAATAACCATGATGGCTATATTTTAACTTGAGGTTTGTTCCTTTTAGGATGGTTCATGCAATGGTTTGCAGCATTATGCAGCATTGGGAAGGGATAGTGTAAGCTTGTGTTTCCCATTTACTGCATTTTGTTTTTATAATTATCACACGCTTCACTCCATGTAATAACAATTTTTTTTCTTTTAAATATCATATTTCTGTTATGAGCTCCTATCAAGCATTTACCACAATCTGATCAGAAAGGGAGTACTGTCATTTTATAAATACGAACTTTCGAATATGCAGATTGTATGGTCAGGTTGGGAGATTGCTCACATGTCTTATCAAAAAAAAAAATAAAATCTGAATATCATTTACTTGGCTAATAAATATCTGAGTTCTTTGCTAGTTGCTTAGTATTCATCAACCTTTGTTGTAATGGGATAAGATTGCTAATGGAGAACAAATATTTTAAAGGGATAGTGTGTTGCATAAGAATGAGGGCAAGCTGTATGTGCAAATCATACAAGGTGATCTGGACCTCTAGAGTGGTCACCATTCTGGTACATACTACATGCATCACATATATTAACGCATGACGAAAGAGGAAAGCTATGGTTTGTGGTGGGATTAGGGAAAAGTAATCTAGGGTTTATAGAAATTGGGGAAAAAGTAAAATTTAGGCTTCACATCCGGCGAATTGCTTACCCAGTTGTGCATCACACACGAAGATTTAGAATTAGGGCTTCAAACCTCGGAGCATTGCTTCCCCCACTTTATGCTTTAAGCACAAAAATTCAAAGGCATAGTTTGGAGTTTCAAAAGTTTTCAATAGCTTTATTTATTAATTTTCAAAATGCATCATACAAGAATATTTATAGATGAAGGCCACGTGCACTATTCATGTCCTTTCCTAATCATAAAAAAACTCTTAAAAGAAATTTCCTATTCATAAAAGAATCCCTAAAAGAAATAATAAAAAGAAAAACTAATAAAAAAATACTAGTACTCCTAACTCTAATCCAACTTAGATTTCCTTCTCATACTCGAATAGGTCTTCCAATAACTTCTTGGATCTTCAATGTCCTCATTAATTCTCCCCTGGTTGGGAAAAAAACTCTCCCATGAGTTTTAAAATACGTCATCATGAAAAATCTCGATTGTAACTATTGTACTGAATATTGGCCATGACTTCCATGGCTATGAACTGCAGTAAATCCCCATTTTATAGAAGATATCTTAGTAGAAAGAACTTGAAAGGGATCATACTCATCTGACGATATCAACATGAGAGACTGAATCGATGATGATTTGTTTGACGACAAAGTGACCAACTCTAACAGTAGTGACATTGAATCAAGTGCTGCTCATGCTCGAATTTGGACTTAGTTAGTGGCACTTGATCAAACGATGCATCATGTTCAATCTCAGACTCAATCAGCAATGCTGGATCAAACGATATTCAGGCATGATCAAAGTTTGAACTCAGCTCAAGCTCTAGAGTTGATTCTAGCTTTAGAGTTGATTCTAACAAACTCTGATTCTTCCTCTAGATGCACCTCTAGTCTTGGCTTAAGGTCTGACTCTGATGAATCTGGCTTTGGATCTGACTTTAGCTTAATTATAGCTAGTTTCAGATCTAACTTTTGCTTGGGCATAACTGAGTTTGACTTGCGCTCAGGCATAACTGGCCTTGACTTGCGCTCGGGCATAACTGGTTTTGACTTGCGATCGGGCATAAGTGGCTTCAGTCCTAACTTCCCGTCCAATATTCACTAATTTGACGCGTCTTTTCCCGCATGGCTTTCAGCTCTATAAAAAGTTGATTCAACAACTCTTGTTCCCTAAACTTATGTCTTCTTGAGAGGCTCTGTTCTCCATAATAGTCTAATTCAATAGCTTGCTATCCATTATGTCGGAGGGCTGTCTCCTACGAATTCAATGCTTCGAGAACGGCTCAAATTGACTTCAGAATGATCGAGAAACGACAGAAAAACTAAATCTGGACTGCAAATGGGTCTGAATTTGCAAGCGAGGCTGAATTGCCAAAGTTGGGTCGAGTTGCAGATTTTGACTCTTTACTGTCGTGGGTCGGGTTAGATTGAAGTGTTGTCGCGGTTTAAATCCATTGCAGATGGGCCGGGTGTTTGATTGAGAACAGAAAATGAATTGAAAGTAAAGTCAAGATTTAAAGTCAGAAAGTTCTTAGTTTCTTCTCAATTTAACAGCATAGCAAAGGCTAGACGGGTCGATCCACATGGAAGGATGCGATAGAAACTTTTCGGAACGATTTCTCTACACAGATAGCTTGGAAAAAAGAGATGTTGGTGGTAAGAAAGGAATATAATTAAGCAAAAGGAGTTATAATCCACCAATCATCTACCACAATCAAGTACTAGTCTAAGAAGGGTGAACATCATGTTGAATCTATAAAAATTTACCCTAGGGTTTTGCTTCAGAGTCAAGTAAGTTGTGTAAAGAAGAATGTAAACCCTAATTAGAGTACACTAAATAAAATTAAACTTTAGTTCATCTTAGTTTCTAAGCATAGCATAAGAAAAGTCTTTTAAACCTAACATGAAGCTATCAAAGTATCTAAATATGAACTAAGAGTAACCCTAAAATAGTTTAACTTAACCAATTATTCATCTTTAAGAACCTTAACTTAATCCTGGGTTTCAAACAGGCATAGAATTCAATCAGTTCATCTTTTAGACTAGACTTAAGTTGATCGAGAGATTAGCAAACTAAAAGAAAAATTAGTTGTTCATATTTTTTTATTTTTAACAAGATATATAATGGAGAAGGAAAGTTTGCATCAAAAGAAAAGAAGGAAAATAAAAGAACTAAAGCAATAACAAGGAAAGTAAAAGAACAAGAGAGATAAAAGAATTAAGAACCTTTATTATGGTTGTCACGATCCACTACAAAAGCCCTTTGTCTGTTTACAATCTTCTTCCAAAAGCAAGAAAATATAATGAAAATTCGGAAATAAATGGCTAAACAAATAATTCTAAACTTGATCTCTGAGATGCCTCTCCTCTGTTGCTCTTCAGGGGTATTTATAGGAGATCTTAGAAGTAGAGTCCTAGTAAAATACTCTCCCAAACTGTCACACCTAACTCCACCAGAAAGCTGCGTTTCCGCGGCAAAAAAGAAGGGGCCGCGACACTTTTGGAGGGTTAGGGCACGCGCTTTGGCACATGATTTCATCTCGTTCGTTCATGTGAAGATCTATCCTCAGAATCTTCGTTTAATCCCCAATTTTGAAATATTTCGATCTCCTAGATAACTTGGAGATCATGTTATCTTTGAATCCGGTTAAATTCAAATTTCCCCCCTTTATCTTTGACTTGTGGCGCAAGCAACAGGAATTTGAATAGAAGTTCACCTCTATCTTCAATTGGGATGAGGATTTATCTTGTTCTATCCTTTTTCTCCTCTAGATTTTAAATTAAATTAATTTAAAACATAAATTTAAATGGGATAGAATATAAGCTTCCTTTATCTTCCCAATTAATTTTTATCTTCATAATAATTGTGGGCTTTTGGGCTTCTTTTGGGCTTTCTCTTGGATTGTGGAGGTCTGCGCATTACTAAACAATAAATGAATTAAATAATAATGTTTTATGAAAAATAAGTATGAAAATGTGACTAAAAAATATGCATTATTGATGACAATCACACTCACACCTATCTTTTTGCTCGTTTTCGAGTAAAAAAACTAATCTAAATATCATAATCTCACCTTCGTAGGAATCATGATTGCACTTCGCATGTGCAACAAGCCATTAAACTTAGGTTACCCCTAGAGGACGAGTGTTGTCTCGTGAGGGTTTCAGTGAATTACACCCACAAAATCTATAAAAAAATATAAGTATTTTTGAAAATCATTTTGAAAGAGGGAAAATATTTGAAATATTTTTGTAAAAATTAAGCAATTTATAAGTTTTAGGATTACCAATTGATCATTCTTATACTTAGTCTTTATTCAAATATTTATCATCAATCTAGGTAAGGGTTGAAACTGAATTTCTCATTAAGTCTCATTATCTTACCTCAAGTCATATGCATCTTTGTGACCCATGGTTCAAAGTCTCGGTCTCGGCCGCCGACTCGGCCGGCACCGAGACGGATCGGTCTCGGCGACTCGGATCGGACTCGGGCGATACGCAAAAAACGCTACATAGAGCGCCAAAAAAATTATGAAAAAATCATGACAAATCATAAAAAAATGTAAACATCCAAATTCATGTATCACATATTCAAAACATATCACCTAACACTCAAAACATAACGTGAAAGCATAAATACAAGCGTCGTCGGTAGAAAAATATCAAAATACATGCATAATATAGTAAATTGCACAAAATAATTCATAAGTACCTGCTAATATAGTCATTTCCACATTGAATTACGAGGAGGCTCCAAATCATCATTATCATCTGGCCCGCGATAAGTATAGAAACCAGGCATATAGTTTCCATAAGGATAATGATATGTAGGCTGAGATGATTGGCCAGAGGATCCACTATCAGAGTAATATGGCGGTAGGGGTTGTGCAATATCAGCTCCATGGTGATAATACCCAAAACCTCGATAATCAGTGCTGCTAGTAGAGTATTCACCAGTGCTAGAATAATCAGTGCCAGAATATTGGCCAGATGTCAAATCCAACCCCTGTAAATGGCCTTCAAGACTATGATGACCATGTGAGTAGTTATCATGTCCACTCGAATAATCATCGCTAGAACTGAATTCGACCAACCGATCCAAATGCCTACGCTGCTGTGAAATCCCCGCCCGGCCTCCATGATCTGTATCTTGTGTGGCATAATATTGTGAATCCCATGTTAAAGCATCATCTCGTTGGCTTCCACCAACACCATGAGTCTCTTCAACATTACCACCATCACCACCATCACCACCATCACTGCCGCCATCACTCTCACCACCATCACCCTCACCACCATCATCGCCACCACCATCACCGCTGTCATCATCACCGCCATCACCATCATCACCGCCACTTTCGTCAGTATGACGAATACCTTCATCTAACCAACCTAAGTCATCTGGTGGTAACATCGGCTGTTCTCCCTCACGAATCCACTCATCCAAAATATCATCATCATTGAAAATATTGTTCAGATCAATTGGGTTGTAATAATCATCAGTGTCGCTTTTGCATGTCAAGTTTCTTACTCGCAACCGCATATTGTAATGCACATATACTAGTTTATGCAACTTTTTCATTGCCAACCGGTTGCGCAGTTTTGTATGAATTAGCGACCACGTGCTCCAATTTCTTTCACAACCCGATGAAGAACATGTTTGGCTTAAGACTTTGATGGCAATTTTCTGCAGATTGGGAGCTTCTTCGCCATAATTAATCCACCAATCAGCTGGAAGAGATTGTTGCACTGCTCTTCTAGTTAGTGAGCTTCCAAATTCTCCAACTCCATCCACAAATAATTTTATCTGTGAGAATACACATCACAAGTGTTAATATTTGCATAACATTATATCGATGAAATAAATAAATTATTATTACCTCATTAATAGCTCTTGCTTGTTTAGTCAAATCTGGCTCCAATCTTTTAATGACCTCCTTTAATTCATATCTCACTTCTGGATGTGTAGAAAAGTTTTTTGAATATTGGAGTGCTGGATTTAAAAATATGCTGCAATAATGTAAGCAAACGATTGTTATGATATGACAGTTTCAATTTCTAGTCAACAAATATGATTTCTAGGCAAATGAATTACCAGCAGCATGCAAGTGTCTATGCAATTGTCCCTCCCATCTTCTATCAATGATGTCCCAGTACTTCTTCCAGTTCTTATTTGAGGCCTTTATAGCCAATTTTGCTCTATCCATAGCTTCATATATAATAGATAGTGTAGGTTTCTTGTCCTGGTCCACTATCTTCAAGACTCTAACAAGAGGATCCATAATGTTTTGGACCTCTCTTGCCTTCTTCCAAAATCGGTCAGTCAGAATGAGATTAGCAACCTTATCTTGCACACTTCTTCTACTCCTTTCCTTGTTGAATTCACGCCATTCTGTAGTCGTGCACATTCTTTTCAAATCTTGCTCATAGCGAATAAGGCTTTCAATAGAAATAAATTCGTGGCAAACCGTGTTATACCTGGTCTCAACAAATCTCTATCTTTGGTGTATAGCTTCATTAAATTCACCACTTTGAGGCTATTGTAAATGAATGATGTGATCACCTTAGCATCATCCAATGTCTCCTTGACTGATTTCAAAGAGCCAATATCTTCAAGCATCAAATCAATGCAATGTGCTGCACAGGGAGACCAAAACAAATGTTTTCTCTTCTCCATCAACATGTGACCAGCTGCTTTGAAACTTGCCTCATTATCTGTGACAACCTGCACGATATTTTCTTCGCCAACTTCATCAACAACTTTATCCATTAGCGAGAATATATACTCAGCAGTCTTCGAGATATTAGTGGTATCAACAGAAGTATGGTAGATCATGCTTCTATCACAATAAATCATGAAATTAACAATATGCTTTCTATTATGAGAACTCCATCCATCACACATGATCGTGCAACCATACTGCGGCCATTTTGTTTTTATTGAAGCAATATATACTCCAATTTCTTTCACTTCCTCCTCTAAATAGAGATTGCCAATCTGGTACCCTGTAGGGCCTTTTACACCTGGACCTGCCTCCGCAATAGTATTAATCATGGCTTGGTAGTAAGGACCACTATCAGCTGCATTGAATGGTATTGCATTGTAGTGAAAGAACTTCGCCACGGATTTCCCAACTTTTTTCATATTCTCAGTTGAGAACATGCTTTTGATTGATTTCTGTTTTGTTGGGAACATGTAAGGATCAATACCACGAGCTGGAATTTCAGCTTCTCTCATAGTCATACTCCGACGCAATCCACGGTTACTCCCTGATCCTGAAGGCTGTGAACTACTGCCACCAATATCAACTCCTTCTGCCGATCTCCAAGCCATTTCACGACTTTCTTTCATGGCTTGTTTCAGTTGTCTTCTTTCAACTCCTTCTAAACCACCAACTTCTTCAATTTCATTATCAGAATCTTCTTCGGTCACCTCATAGAAATCTTCCTCACTTAAAGATCTCATAAGTCGGTCTTTTTTAGATTTAATGGCCGCTCTTTCTTTGCTACCTTCAGAAAGATGTCGTCTCATTATTTGAGATATCTCTTTTGATACTCGCAAGCATCCTTCCACCTGACCGGGTACATGTGCTATATGCTGCTTCAATCTAGTGATACCACCATGGACTTGTTTCCCACAATAATTGCACTTCACAAGTTTTCTACTTCCACCAACAGGGGTACCATGTTCCCATCCAATATCGCGTTGCTTTGGAGCCATACTGAAATTTAAAAAAATTATCTGTTAAATTAAATTAAAACTAAAATTAACTAAATTAAAAAACATTAAATTAAACTAAACTAATTTAAATTACCTAATTTAATTACAAAACTTTATTAAATTAAATAAACCTAAATTAAGTTAACTAAACTAATTTAAATTAAATTAAATTCAATTAAATGAAACTATATTAAATTAAGCTAAACTAATTTATACTAGATTAACCTACAATAACTTAATTACCTAACTTCAATAAAATTATTAAATTACCTAACTTAATTACAAACTTTATTAGATTAATTAACCTAAATTAAGTTAAATTAACTTTACCTAAACTAACCTAAATTAAATGACATTAAATGCAAATTAATTAGAGAGAGAGAGAGAACAGAGAGAGGGAGAGAGACGGAGACAGAGGAGAGAGAGAGGAACACAGTGGAGGGGAGAGAGAGAGACAGAGGGAGAGACAGAGAGAGACTGACAGGGAGAGGGAGAGATACAGAGAGAGAGAGTGCGACAGAGAGAGAGAGATACAGAGTGATAGAGAGAGAGAGTGCGACAGAGTGAGAGAGAGAGATACAGAGTGAGAGAGAGAGTGCGACAGAGAGAGAGAGAGATACAGAGTGATAGAGAGAGAGAGTGCGACAGAGAGAGAGAGAGAGATACAGAGTGAGAGAGAGAGAGATACAGAGTGAGAGAGAGAGAGATACAGAGTGAGAGAGAGAGAGAGTGCGACAGAGAGAGAGAGATACAGAGTGAGAGAGAGAGTGCGACAGAGAGAGAAAGAGAGAGATACAGAGTGAGAGAGAGAGTGCGAGAGAGAGAGAGAGAGATACAGAGTGAGAGAGAGTGCGACAGAGAGAGAGAGAGAGATACAGAGTGAGAGAGAGAGAGAGAGTGCGACAGAGAGAGAGAGAGTGCGACAGAGAGAGAGAGAGAGCGCGCGCGCCGCTGCAGGCCAGAGAGAGAGCGCGCGCCGCTGCGGCCTGCGGGGGAGAGAGACAGAGAAAGAGAGGGAGAGAGAGGCACAGAGGGAGGGAGAGAGAGAGACTGAGAGGGAGAGAGGGGAGGAGTTACCTGCGACGGCGACGGCGACGGCGACGGCTACGGTGACGAGGTCGGACGGCGAGGGCCGGAGGGCGTCGCGGGGGAGACGGCGAGCGCGAGAGAGAGAGAGATCAGATCTGATCTCTCTCTCTCTCCCCGAGCGGATTTAAAGGGGAAGTCACGGGTGGCCGAGTCGACCCGGATCGGGTCCGACTCGGACCCGACTCGGGCGACTCGGCCGAGTCTATCACAACTCGGCCGAGTCGCCCGAGTCGGGTCCGAGTCGGACCCGATCCGGGTCGACTCGGCGATCCAGGCGTGACTCGGGCCTCCGAGTCATACCGGAGGCCGCCGAGTCGGATACGACTCGGCCGAGTCGTATCCGACTCGGCCGATCCTTCGAACTATGTTGTGACCGTGTAATTTTGACTTATTAGAAATTTTCAACTCTAACTCTTATGCCTTATAATTTTATTTTTTATTTTTTTCTTTTTATATATATTATTATAGTAATAATATCTTCTAGTTCTATTAGGCTTTCTAATTTGCCCATGTAACGAGTTTTAGGTCGATGACTCCCAAACCGGACGGTTTTAGGGCACTAGGTGAGAAAACACCCTAAGACTTAAAACTCGAGCAAACAAGGCCACAAAACTAAGGATTTATATAAAATCGCTTTTAGGCGTGAATATTTATGCTTCACGAGGCACAATTATCTAGCTTAATCAGATGATTTTTATTTATTTTATTTATGTATTTACCCTTTTTTCTTTTTTTTATAAGGCACAAGAGTTTTTGTTTCAAATCCTAAGTATGTAAGTGTTTTAAGAATGCATATTTCATTGGGGTAAAAATCAAGACTAAATTATTTTTTTAATTTTCTTTTTAACTTTTGAAATCAAATAAATAGTTTTATTTTAACCAAGTATAAGAAATCCTAATTATAATTTTCCTTATCCTTAAAATTAACTTAAATATTTACAAAAGATAAGTCAAAATATTATTTTCTTTTTCAAAAAGTTTTTATTTTTATTTTTATGTTATGTTATTAATTTTCCTATGTTAGACCTATGTTAGTAGGTTATCCCCGCACATCTATCTCATGCATTATCCTCAATGTATGACTGTAATGCATGAATGCATGAAATAAAGTGAAAAAAGAGGGCATAAAAAGAAAAATATAATATACAAAATATGTAAATCATGTTTCTTTCATACCTAGATCTTTTTCAGGTCTTAACCCTCTAGCTCGCTTCCTATCATTTCAATGAGTTTTCTTTATAGGGCACAGTGGGGAGGCCAATCTTTTTATCATTTGAGCTCTCGTACTCCCAAGTCTCACCTTCCTTTAGCTCTTCTTCCTCATATGTCTACATTCATTGTTCAAAATTGATTACCATCACGCCTCTCAGTTGGAACTTCCTCCCTATGAATGCTTAGGAATTCTAGCTCAATTCCATACATCTCCCAAAACTTAGATCAACACTTTTTCTTGGAGGCATGTAATTAACCAAAATATTCCTAATCGGTTCATCCAAACACCTGAGTTCTTCTTCAAAGAGGTTTTCAAAGGTTAGGTCAATCGGAGGTTATTGAATTATATTCTCATGCGATATATTATTGGTTGACTCATCGAAAGTGAAGACACTCAAATTAATTTTTTTTAAAGGGGACTCTAAAATTAGGCTCTCCAACATATGTCTTCTCATTAATATAATCACACTCATCCTTAAATAATTCATTAAGAAATAGAGACTCATTCTCTATACCTTCACTTTCTTCTTCACAATTGTTCTCAATGAAGTTTACCTCAAATTTTGGTCTCTTATCTTACGAGGTTGTTTTTCTAGGTTGAAGATTTGACCTCTTTAGTCATGTCTCCAAAGATCAACCTCATGGATCCGTTCTTATAATTAATGATCGCATTTGCAGTTGCAAGGAATGAACGCCCTAATATAACTGGAGTTTGAGACCTAGAATTGGATACATGTTGGGTCTCAAGAACAATAAAATCTACTGGGTAGATAAACTCCCCAATCCGGATAAGGACATCGATGTTGTAAAACCCGAAAAAGTATAACACCGAACAGAGAATTCTGGAGACAGAGTAGAAGTAGGAATTCTTATTGATTTCTGAAGTGTACATTGAAATGAATTAGGAAGGGCCTATTTATAAAAAAATTTTGGGTACTATGCAGTCACATGCATGCTTTCGTCATCGCTTGCGTCATCACATAGTAAAATCATTCATACTGCATAGTAAGGTTGGCAGCCATCGTTTCATAACACTCCCCCTTGGCTGTCAACCATATATGATGTCTCATTAAAAACCTTGTTAGGAAAACTCAGTGGGATAAAACCATAGCGAAGGAAAAAAGAGCACCATCTCTGTATACGTGTTCTATGCTGCCTCGTTAAAAACCTTACCAGGAAAACCCTGTTGGATAAAACCATAGTAAGGGAAAAAGAGTGCAGCCACGTAAGCTCCCCCTCAAGTTGACATGAGTAGTTCTTCTTCATAAGTCTCGCATATGACGTATCCCAATATCACGAATAAGCTTTCTGAGAGTTGTAGTGGGAAGTGCCTTTGTAAAGAGATCTGCTACATTATCACTTGATCGAATATACTGAATATTAATTTCCTTATCCTTATCAAGCTCTTGGCTGAATGAGAAGAACTTCAGGGATATGTGCTTGGTACGATCGCTTTGATGAATCCTTCCTTCAATTGAGCGACACATGCAACATTTTCTTCAAACAGTACTGTTGGATCTCTGTTGACTGGTAATTCACAAGTTACTTGGATATGTTGAGTTACAGACCTTAGCAATACACATTCTCAACTTGCTTCATGAAGTGCTATGACTTCAGCATGATTAGAAGTGACAATAAGTATCTGCTTTTGTGAACGCTAAGAGATCGTTGTACCTCCACATGTGAACACATATCCTGTTTGAGACTTGGCTTTATGTGGATCTGACAAGTAACCTGCATCTGCATAACCAATCATTTCTTGTTTTGATCCTCAGGAATAAAATAAATCAAAATTAGTTGTTCCTCAAAGATAACAAAATTCATGCATAATACCATTCCATGTCTCCGTGTAGAAGATGAGCTAAATCTTGCTAATAAATTAGTAGCAAATGTTATATCTGGCTGGGTACAATTAGCTAGGTACATAAGAGTTCCAATTGCACTTAGGCATGGCACTTCAAGACTAAGAACCTCTTTGTTATCTTCGCGAGGGCGAAATGGATTCTTTTTCACATTCAATGATCTAACAACTATTAAAGTGCTTAAAGAATTTGCTTTATTCATGCTAAAACGTTTCAAGACCTTTTCAGTATAATTTAATTGATGCAAAAGTATTCCACTTTAAAAGTGTTCAATCTGTAAACCAATACAATATTTAGTTTCCCCAAGGTCTTTCATTTCAAATTCATTCTTTAAATACATTATTGCTTTTAGGACTTCTTTATGAATCCTAATGATGTTTAAATCATCTACATATACAACAATGATAATGAATCCGAATGTTATTTTCTTTATAAAAACATATGGGCATATAGGATTATTCACATATCTTTCTTTTAACAAATACTTACTTAAGCGATTATACCACATGCGCCTGATTGTTTTAACCCATATAACGATCTTTGTAATTTGATCGAGTATAATTCTTTGGGTTTTGAACTTAATGCTTCAGACATCTTAAATCCTTCAGGAATTTTCATATAAATATCGCTATCAAGCGACTCATATAAAAAACTGTAACAACGTCCATAAGACGCATTTCTAAATTTTTAGAAATTGCTAGACTGATTAAATATCTAAACGTAATTGCATCCATTACTGGAGAATACGTTTCTTCATAATCAATTTCAGGTCTTTGTGAAAAATCTTGAGCAACAAGTCGAGCTTTGTACATCACAATCTCGTTTTTCTTGTTGCGTTTTCGCACAAAAACCTATTTGTATCTTACTGATCTCACGGCTTCAGGCGTGAGGATAATAGGTCCAAATACTTTACGCTTATTAAGCGAATTCAATTCAGTCCGTATAGCGTCTTTCCATTTTGTCCAATGATGTTTATTTTGACATTCAGTGATGGATCTTGGTTCAGGATCCTCACTTATGTTAACCATATCACATGCTACAGAATAGGAAAATATTTCATCCATATTTTTCATCTCATTTTGATTCCATAATCTTCCTGTATTGACATAATCAATAGAGATCTCATGATTTTCTATACCTTTCGGATTTTTCATCTTGATTTGTCTTATTTTGTGTTTCTTCTGAAACACATTCTTTCACATTGAGGTCATCATGCTTATCTGTTCCTTTTCTTTTTTGAGGATTTTTATCTTTGGAACCGATTGGTCTACCACGCTTCAGGCATGTCTTAGACTCAGTGACTTCATTCTCTGATTGTCCTTTTGGGATTTCAATCCGAGTAGAAGCATTTACAGCTGATATGTATGAACTCTTTTTGTATCAGTGAACGCATCTGGCAATTGATTTGCTATTTCTTATAAATGCATAATATTTTGCACTTCTGACTCACATTGTTTTGTGAGAATCAAGATGCAATAAAAATGGTTCACTCCATGTAATCCCCTTCTCTAGCTGTTTCTTTTCTCCTTCTAATGCTGGAAAAATTGCCTCATTGAAATGACAATCGGCAAACCAAGCCGTAAAAACATCACCGGTTTTAGGCTCAAGTTATCTTATAATAGGAGATTCATAGTTGATATATATTCCCAGTCTACGTTTTGGTGGAGCAATCGGTACATATACCGCACAACCAAAAATTCTAAAATGGGAAATATTTGGCTATTGACCAAATGCTAATTGTAGAGGGGAGTGCTCATGATATGCACTTGGTCTAATGCGAACATGTAAAATTGCATGACCTCATATAGAAATAAAAAGTTTTGTTCTCATTATTAATGGTCTAGCAATAAGCTGGAGGGGCTTAATCAGTGGTTCAGTCAAACCATTTTGTGTATGTACATGGGCAACAAGATGCTCAACAACTATCCCAATTGATATACAATAATCATTAAAGGCCTCAGACGTAAACTCACCAGCATTATCGACTCTAACTTTCTTGATTGTATAATCAGGAAATTGTGCTCGTAATCTAATTATTTGAGTAAGAAATCTTACAAATGTCACATCATGAGTTGATAATAGACAAACATGTGATCATCTATTAGAGATATCTATCAATACCATAAAGTGTCAAAATGGTCCACACAATGGGTGAATAGGCCCACATATATCACTTTGGATACGTTCAAGAAATGTAGGTGATTCAGTTTTTATTTTAGCTGGTGATGGTCTCATGATTAATTTTCCTAGAGAACAAGTCTCACATAGAATGTTACTAGTTTGAAGGATCTTTTTGCTCTTTAATATATGTTCATGTGAATTCTCAATAATTCTTCGCATCATTATTGAACCAGGATGACCTAAACGGTCATGTCACAGAGTTAATGTCTTTGTATCTTCTTTAATTGTCATATGCGACTCTATCACATTTATATATATGTAATGTAATTCTGAGAAAAGCTTTGGTAGTTTTTGTAATATGTACTTCTTTCCTGATACATAAGTAGTAAGATACATATACTTCATATTTTCTTCAGTTTCTTCAGTTGCAGACTGAGTATCATATCCATGAAGATATATATCATTAAAACTCAACAAATTTCTTTTGAATTTTGGTGAAAATAAAGTATCTTTTATAAAAAATTTTGTTCCATTTGGCAATATTAAGCTGGCTTTACTACTTCCTTCAATCAAGTCTACAGGAGCTGATATTGTATTGATAATTGCCTTTACTAGTTTTAAATCGGAGAAGTACCTTTTATGTTTGAGAATAGTGTGTGTTGTAACACTATCTGGTCCGCAAATATCTCCAGTTTTGGTCTTGACTTCATCATTAGAATAATCCATATCAAGATTCATGCAAAATAAATCATTTGGTGAGAATAAAATTTTAAGCATATTATTATAAATGAAATATTACATTCAAAGATAAATTTAACAATTACAAATAGCAAAACATGGTAATACAATCATATATCTAATTATGACCAGTATTCATAGAATCACGATGGGTTGAAAGATCAACAAAATTATCAGTAAAATCTGAACATCAAGATGAGTTGAATCATCCATAGGATCATCATGTTTAGTGAAATTAACTTCCTTTTCTTTTCCTTTCAAGGATGCCTTATAAAGCTTACAAAAGTGCTCCGGTGTTTGACACACTCGAGCCCAGTGCCTTTTGGAGCCACATTTATAACAAGAATCTTCAGGATTCAGAAGATAACTTTCACAAACATCTTTTCCTTTATCATGTCTTTCTACATGATGCTTCTTGTGGATCACGTTATTTTGTGAAAGGTTGTAAAAATCACTTCGACCGCGTCCATGACCACGATCACAACCACGTCCACGTTCACGACCATGATTATATCCTCGTTCATAATTTTTAGAAAATGCAGCATTTGCTTCTGGAAATGTTGCTGGACCAGTGGACGAGGCTAATGATTTTTAATCAAAAGTTCATTATTCTTCTCTGCCACAAGAAGAGATGAAATTAGTTCAGAATATTTCTTAAAATCACGCAGCATATATTGTTGTTGCAGTGTTATATTAGATGCACGAAATGTGAAGTAAGTTTTCTCCAGCATTTCTTCATCTGTGATATCCATCCCACAGAATTTCAATTAGGATACTATTCTGAACATTGCAGAGTTATAATCGCTGGCTTTCTTGAAGCCTTGAAAGCGCAAAGCATTCCATTCATCACGTGTGGCATGGAGCACAACTTCATGATAAATCTTTCTTTGAGATTTTTTCACAAGACACTTGGGTCTCTTACTGTGAGATATTCACATTTAAAACATTCATCAAGATGTCTGCGGATTAAGATCGTCGCTTTTGACTTATCTTGCGATGACATAGAGTTCATCTCTTTTATGGTTTCAGTGAGATCTATTGACTCGAGATGCATTTCTATGTCAATAACCCAAGACATATAATTCCTTCTCGTGATATCAAGTGGAATAAACTCAAGCTTTGCAAAGTTTGACATGATGATAACTATAACAAAATACAAAAATAATTAGGATCACAATATTTTATTTTACAACAAAATAGTAAAACTTACATTTCAATCATAATAGCGACAAACAAAAGAGGGAAGATGAATAATAAAATTAAAAGGTTCAGGTGAAAATCATTTGGATACGTATCTACAACAAAAAGGATAATAGTATTGATGATGACGACGGAAATAATAAATTTCAAAAATGGACTAAGCATCTTGCGAAAATTTTGACAAAAAGCTTGTGGAGATGATGAAAAAATTTGAGAATGAAGAGAGATGAGAAGTGAGTTATGTGGTTTAAAATTCACTAATTTATAGAGTAAAAACTAGCCGTTGGAGGAGAGAAAAAGCAATTTGGATTTAATACAATTAAATATTATAATAAAAAAGATGGTAAAATAAATGCATTGTATTACGTATATTTATGAGGTATAATATAGGCACGTCACTCTACTTGGTGGGTGTTTTGCAGACATAATTAATGAAGCAATAAAATAAGAAATAGATATTGGCACACCACGCTGCTCAGTAAACCTTTCAATGGGTGTTTATACAGATATAAATAGTAGAACAATAAAATAAATAATATTAGTAGCTTGGGGTTTATTCCACGCAAGCATCAATTGAGAGGTTAGTAAAGATAATAACAAAAAATATTATTAGCTTGTCATAATCACATCACTTTACTATAAATAGGTGGCAGAGCCTCCTTTCATATATAGTAGTGGGTTATATGAATATAATTAGTATAATAATCTAGTTTTTCGTAATCACATCATATTATTATAAATAGGTGGCAGAGTCTCCTTTCATATATAGTAGTAATATTATATGAGTATTATAAGAAGAATAACTTGCCATTTTTACCTTGAGATAGTAGAGGTAGAAGCTGAGACTTGTGATGAGACTTTTTCTTGAGTAATAGAAGCAGAGGCTCATGACAAGACTTTTACCTTAAGCTAATGGAGATGGAGGCTTGTGATAGAACTTTTTCTTGAGCTGACGGAGGTAGAGGCTGGTGGCAGAACTAGAGTGCTCGTGCTGATAACGTATTGTAAAACCCGGAAAAGATAATACTGAAACAAAGAATTCTGGAGACAGAGTAGAAGTAAGAATTCTTATTGATTTCTGAAGTGTACATTGAAGTGAATCAGAAAGAGCCTATTTATAGAAAAATTTTGGGGTACTATGCAGTCATCTGTGCATTCTTGCGTCATCGTATTGTAAAATCATTAATACTGCACAGTAAGATTGGCAACCATCGTTTCAATAACAATCGGTAATTTCTCTTTTGGGAATTTTTACAGACCGGTCAACTAATTGGATTGTAACTTTAGTTGGAATAAGCTCGCCCAACCCAATTTGTTGGTAGACTGAGAAAGGGAGTAAGTTGATACTTGGTCCCAAATCAAGAAGTGCACGATTAATTGCAGTTTAATCTATTGTGTAAGAAATAGTAGGGCAACCGGGATCCTTATATTTGATAGGGATTTGATTGGATAATAGCTTACTAATGTTAGTGGCTAGAAAAATCTTCTTGGACACATTAGTCTTTTTCTTCTTGGTGCACATGTTCTTAAGGAATTTGGCATAGCTAGAGACTTGTTTGATTGCATCAAGAAGAGGTACATTAATCTTGACTTGATTATAAATCCCACGTACCTTATCCATTTCTGCACTTTATTTTAAGCCAATTTGGGTAAGTTGCTATAGGCTTGTGTACATTTTCAGCTGACTTGTCTTTTCCAGTGTTGTCGGAGTCAAGTGGAGGTGGAGTGGGACTAGGAGAGGTGGACGCTTGTGTTGAACTTGATGGTGTTGACACTTGGTTATCAACTTGTTTTCCTGATCGCAATGTATGAATCAAATTACATTAGTTCATTTGATCCTTTTGAGCCAAATGAGCTTGACTAGAGTTTTTAGGGTTTGCTATCGGTTGATGAGGTAAAGTTTCTTTGGGTTTTTCACTTAGGGAACCGACTAACTGACTCATTTGGACCTCTAACCTAGATATGACTTGTCCTGTATTTTGCATGAAAGATACAAGAATCTTCTCCAAATTGGTTGAGTTCTTTTCAAATTAGGGACCTTGGTTGGGAATATTTGTTGATAATTGAAAAAATTGGACTGATGGTTGGAAGGTGGGAAGTGCTTATTTTGGCTTCATGAGAAATTCAGGTGATTCCTCTAGCCAGGATTGTAAGTTAGAGCGTAGGAATTGTTATGGGCCTTGAAAAGGCCGCATTCATGGCTCGGTCAACATCTATTGAGCCTGAAAAGCTGTACACTCCTCAAACACATGGTTCATGGCTTGACAGTAAGTGTAGCCCATCGTTGGAGACAATGTTGGGTTGACTTGGCTCACCGGAACTGACCCCTTAGTTTTTATGGCTTCTACTCTGCGCATAATGTTAGCGAATTTTGCCTCAGTTGTTATGGAATCCTCTATCGAGTGGAGACCTCTTTTTGAAGAGATAGGGTTTGCAGTCTTAGACTCTTCGTTGGTAGGTTCCCATTGTAGGGTTTTCTCGGTTAGATCTTCATATATTTCCCACCCTTTGTTTTCATCTTTTTTCAAGAACTTTCCTCCACACATGGTTTCAAGAAGAGTCTTATTTTGATAATCTAGACCATCATAGAGAATTTAGCATACCCGTCACTTCTCTACGCCATGATGAGGGCATTGAACAAGAAGGTCTTTGAAACGTTCGAAATATTTTCAAAACGGTTCGTTGGGTTCTTACTTGCACTGCGTTATGTTTTCCTCATAAGGGCAGTTTTGTGGGTAGGGTAGAATTTTTTTTAAGAAGACCTGGACAAAACTGTCTCACGATGTGATAGATCCGATCTCCAAGCTGTAGAGCCATTTCTTGGCTAAGTCCTTAAGTGAAAATGGGACGAATCGCAACATGATAGCATCGTCTACAAGGTTGGGTAATTTCATCATTTGACACACTTCCTCAAATTTCCTTATGAAGAAATATGTATCTTCGGACTCTAGCCCATGAAACTTGGGGAGTGTGTTGATGAATTGAGGGTTGAGCTCAAAGTTGTTGTCACCAACCAATTGGAGTTGGATGCAAGATGGAAGTGAGATTTTAATAGGTAGAATCTATCTTGCAGAGATGGTGGTTGTGCCATGTGTAGATCGGGTTTGGGTTTGGGTGGTGAACTGTTCCTAGTCAGTCTAGATGTGGCTGGATCTCTCGACCAAGCTGACATGCACAGTTAACAAACCAGTTCACCCAATCAATCAAGAAAACAAAAAAAAAATCAAAAATCACAAATCTTAGTCTAAGATAAGCTTGGACCTAGACGACTCCTAACTTTAGACTGTCTTTGGGAGGTATATTGCCGACCTTAACCACAAGTTAATCGATCAGGTATGTGACAAGGTTGGTGGGAGGTATCAGCCGAGACGGGTCTACTTAAGCCAAACCACCAACCTTCGAGGTTTCGCCTCTCAATCTCCTACCTGGTCACCGATTTGGCAAGAGTTAAGTTCAAATAACTTCCTCCTTTAGTCAATCTCTTAATGAGCCCGAGTTAACCTAAAACCAACGTCTAGTCAATTTTTAATTTAGGGTTAAGGTTGTGAGTGCAACGGAAGTGATTTGTGGGCCAATGAAGGGTAATGACGTCCCCACCTGACCACCTTATGTTTACAGGTTTTTTCCCTTAAAATGATTTAGTGCACGTGTAAAGCAATAGAACAAGAATTCACTAAAGCGGTAAATCAACCAAAAAGTGACTACTACACTATATGCAATGTGGACGTACCTTGTCGCCAACACTCTTCAAAAGAATTAAAAAAATAAAAATTTAAATAGACACGTGCTCTAAATGCAAGGATCTAAATCAATTTTTAAGTTAATCAAGCAATGAGTTACTGTTTATTAGTTAGCAGTATACATGGTGATCATAAGAAAAACTATCAGAGCATTAAATAGAACTTGCAATTTGCAGCAAAGCTGCAAAAGAACAATCAGTAGTGAACTACTAAAGCCGCGAAAACGCAGCTTTTGCCGCGTTTCTGCGGCTGTTTAGTAGGCTCTGTTGCTCTGCCTTCTAGGGCAGAGGCACAGAGTAGCTATATGTCCTGAGATGCAATAAGTTCTCATGTTATCAAATCCTGCAAACAGAAACAGAAAGAAAAAAATTAGTTTTAGAGAATATCGTACAGTTTCCTCCCTGGCAACGGTGCCAAAATTTGGTTGAGAACAAAAATGAATTGAAAATAAAGTCAAGAGTTAAAGTCAGAAAGTTCTTAGTCTCTTCTCAATTTAACCGCGTAGCAAAGGCTAAACGGGTTGATCCACAGGGAAAGATGCGATAGAAACTTTTCGGAACGATTTCTCTGCACAGATAGCTTGGAAAAAAAGATAGCTTGGAAAAAAAGAGATGTTGGTTGTAAGAAAGGGATTTAATTAAGCAAATGGAGTTATAGTCCACCAATCATTTACCACAATCAAGTACTAGTCTAAGAAGGGTGAACATCATGTTGAATCTATAAAGATTTACCCTAGGGTTTTGCTTCAGAGTCAAGTACGATGTGTAAAGAAGAATGTAAACCCTAATCAGAGTACACTAAATAAAATTAAAATTTAATTCATCCTAGTTTCTAAGCATATCATAAGAAAGTCTTTTAAACCTAACATGAAGCTATCAAAATATCTAAATATGAACTAAGAGTAACCCTAAAATAGTTTGACTTAACCAATTATTCATCTTTAAGAACCTTAACTTAATCCTGAAGTTTCAAACAGGCATAGAATTCAATCAGTTCTTCTTTTAGACTAGACTTAAGTTGATCGAGAGATTAGCAAACTACAAGATAAATTAGTTATTTATATTTTTTTAATTTTTAACAAGATATATAATGGAGAAGGAAAATTTGCATCAAAAGAAAAGAAGAAAGAAAAATAAAAGAACTAAAGCAATAACAAGTAAAGTAAAAGAACTAAAGAGAGAAGAATTAAGAACCTTTATTTTGGTTGTCATGATCCACTACAAAAGCCTTTCGTCTCTTTACAATCTTCTTCTAAAAGCAAGAAAATACAATGAAAATTCAGAAATAAATGGCTAAATAAATAATCCTAAACTTGATTTCTGAGATGCCTCTCCTCTGTTGCTCTTCAGGGGCATTTATAGGAGATCTTAGAAGTAGAGTACTAGTAGAATACTCCCCCAAACTGTTACACCTAACTCCACCAGAAAGCCGCGTTTTCGCGGCAAAAAAAGAGGGGCCGCGACACTTTTGGAGGGTTAGGGCATGCACTTTGGCACGTGACTTCATCTCGTCCGTTTATGTGGAGATCTATCCTCGAATTTTCGTTTGATCCCCGAATTTTGAAATATTTCGATCTCCTAGATAACTTGGAGATCAAGTTATCTCTAAATCAAAGTTAAATTCAAATTCCTCCCTTTATCTTTGACTTATGGCGCAAGCAACCGGAATTTGAATAGAAGTCCATCTCTATCTTCAATTGGGATGAAGATTTGTCTTGTTCTATCCTTTTTCTCCTCTAGATTTTAAATTAAATTAATTTAAAACCAATATTTAAATGGGATAGAATGGAAGCTTCCTTTATCTTCCCAATTAATCTTTATCTTCATAATAATTGTGGGCTTTTGAGCTTCTTTTGGCTTTCTCTTGGAGTATGGAGGCCTGCACATTACTAAACAATAAATGAATTAAATAGTAATGTTTTATAAAAAATAGGTATGAAAATGTGACTAAAAATATGCATTATTGATGACAATCAGTGTTGTTAGCAGGTCTGAAATAGAGTTGGATCCGGGTTGGAGAGGACTTGGACCCAAACTGGTTTGGGTTTTGCTTTGCTCAAGAAGGTCAATCAATGAAGAAGATGAGGTGGCGCTCACCGTCGGTTGAGGGAGGGGCTCTGGCAATTGAGTTGTGTGATGTGAGATCGAGATGTGATCTCGAGAGAAGAAGATAAGGCGATGGCAGCTGTGGATCAAGTTGGTTGGCAAAGTCGAAAGAGGTGATGGCGATTACTATTAACTAGATCGGGGTCGAAGACCAGAGCCCCATCAAGTTTGTAGAGGTCGTCGGAGAGGAGGGTCGAGATGGCGAGGTCGAAGGGGCGGGGTAGGCACAAGATTTGCAAAATCTAGGGGTAAGGTTGAGGTTGACAAGGTTGATGGGTTCTGGCGATGTTAGGTTCGTGGTGATGGGTTGATGGGTTTTGAAGGAAGAAGATGGAGAGAGATCATGATGGCTCGGTGCGAGATGGAATAATGGTGAGGGAGATTATGGCTGAAAATTAGGGTTTTGGGGGAGAGAGGTTGAAGATGATGAATATTGGAGTTCAGCATTTTTTTTTGGGGGATTTCGGGGAGTTTGATCTGGTCAAAGAATAACTACTCTAGACAAGAAGAGATTTTTTTTTCAGATGAAAGGAAAGCTACTGGAGAAGTAAAAGATCTATTTTTTTCAAAGAAAACTACGAAATTTGAAGAGGAAGAAGAAAGAAATCTAGATCTCGGGTTTTAGATTTTTTTTGAGAAGAATTGAGGAAATTTAGATCTGATACTAAATTTAACACAGAATATAAGAGGAAATCTAGGATTTGTTGTGAGATTGGGGAAACTAATTTAGAGTTTAAAAAAATTGAGGGAAAGATAAGATTTTGGCACCACACCTAGGTTAGTTGCTCACCCACTTCATGCATCACACACAATGATCAAGAATTAGTGCTTCACACCCAGGAGAACTGCTTTCTCCACTTTATACTTTACATATAAAGATTCAAAATACATATAAAGATTCAAAAGAAACAATTTGGAGCTTCAAAAGTTTTCAATAACTTTATTCATCAATTTTCAAAATATATCATACAAGAATATTTATAGATGAAGGCCACGTGCACTACTTGTGTCTTTATCCTAATCATAAAAGAACTCTCAATAGGAATCTCTTAACCATAAAAGAACTCCTAAAAGAAATAATAAAAAAAATGAACTAATAGAAGAAAATACTACTATTCCTAATTCAAATCCAACTCAGATATTTCTTCTCTTGCTCGCATATGTTTTCCATTAACTTCTTGGATCTTCAATGTCGTATCAATATGGTACTAGAATAAATGCACTTAATACCCTACATCATCTTAAAAGTTAAAACTCATAGATCATACACAATGTTCATTTAGGTTGGAGGTAATATGTTTAGGGTAGATGACATTTGGGTACTAGGAATTTGTGTACTAGGAAGGTCTTAATGAGTTGGTGAGAGGAACAAAATTCCAACCAATCACAATATGTTCAATCGCTTAGAATTCAGAACATTAGTAAATATTTTTGCCTTTGAGCTGATACAAGGATTTAACTTTATCTTTATTTGACAGTAGTCATATTGAGGTGATTAATGAATAAACTCACATTTGGCAAAATAGTTACTGGCATGAAAAAAAAATCCGACACGAGACATTTCCCCAATGGGCTATTACCATAAGCTTAGATAGGAGCTAGGGCCTCGGGGTGTCAATGGGTCGGGTTGGGCGGGTTTTGTAGCAATTTTATACCTAAACCCGAATTTGAAGCCCCGCTCAACCTACCCAAAACCAAATAGGTAAAGAAATTACTCAACCCAAACCCTAGCCACGGGTTTTCGGGTTTGTTCGCGTCAAGTCAGGTTTGGCGGGTCACTGCATATGATCTGAGTTATAATTAACTGTGCAATAAGAATATCATAATTTTAACTATCACCATAAAGTAAATCTATCATACTCTCATATCAGATTGTTGTTCATATTTAAATAAATATTATTCATTTTAAACATCCAAACATATAAATATGATTATAACTTTCTGTACATATTTAGAAAAAGAAAAACAAATATACTACATTTGGACTTGGGATCAATAGGGTCCCCTACTAAGACACTTGGCTTAGAATAACATGACTCTGTTAATTAAAATGAAGTAATGTGCTAGCTAAATAAGTTACATACTTATCATACTTACTGAGTTATACATCTCATTTTCAATCTCCAATCTCCAACATAAGTAAGAAATCAAGGGTGGCAACAAGTCCAAGTGTAGATAGCATAATCATCTCCTATAGCGTAAACTTAATGATAAAGAGAAATGGCCTATAAATAGAATTCTTAGAATGTGATAACACATTCAGGTTGGGTTCGAGCATGTTAGAGTGTGATACCCAAATCCGACTCATAAATATAATTTTTAAAATTAAAATTTTAAAACCAAACCATGTAGGTTTTCAGAAATATGAATCGGAACCCTGCCTTTTCAGGTCGGGTTAGGTTGGGTTTGGGTAAGGGTAAAACCCAAACCAGTTGACACCCCTAATTGGAGATCAACAGTTACTGCCTCTTAGCATTAGTCATGAACAAATTGACTCGACATAGCTAGGATGAGGATCCCTGGTGCATGTTGGCTGCTCATAACTCATGTTTATTAGAGTGAAAAAGAAGTTAATTTTAGGGTTAATTGTAGTTAACCCCGTATACTATTAGGGGTTTGACACTTTATTCCCCCATCATATACCCCCTTGAATAACCATCAATTTTGTTACTTTACTCCTCTCCATTTACTATCCGTTGACTTTTACGTCTAAGGAGGCTCATGTGGCGATTACAATTTTGATCCTCAAAACGCCTTCTAGCCTTGTTATCGTCAATTAATATCAATTTTCACCAAAAAAAAAAGTGGGACCCACTTGAGATTAGGGCCCTTCCTAATAGTGATATAAGATAACAATTTTAGGTGAGCTCCAATTTTTAGTGACGAACATTGAGATTAATTAACCTAATAAGACTGGGGGCATTTTTGGGGGCATGTGATGGTCACATAACTCTTCTTGGACATAAATGTTAATAGGTGTTAGACGCGGGGTGGGGGAAAGTGATGGAATTGATGGTCCGGGGGATAAAATGTCAAACCGCTGATAGTAGAGGGGTTAGCTGCAATTAATCTTTAATCTTATGATAGAAAATCGAGAGAATCACTAAAACCTAAAGGATTTAAAATTAATAGGACAGAAAAATTATATTCAATGTAGCTTTAGCAAGGTCATAGATTTCTAGAAGTATTAATGTCATTATCATAATGATTGTATGCAGTGGCGAAGGGAGGGGGGATCAAGGGTGGTCACATGACCCCCTGCCCTCACCCAAATCCCTTTGTAATTATGGTTGTGCCCCCTATTAATTCCTGCATTTCAAGCTCAAAGATATTAAAGAAAAGGAAAATCCTACATACAACAGTTTCAAGTTTGCTAGGCCCATTAGCCCTATGATTTCTAACGGGCTCTGAAGCTTGAGACTTGACTCAACTCAAGATCGCCTTGGTAAAAACTCGTGTAGGCTCACTTAATAACTTAAATGAACCAAACACCAACAAGAATTTAAGCTCAGTGTAATAAATGAACAAGCGTGAACATTGTTGGATTTGTCTCGGCTTATGTTCAAGCTCAGCTCAGTAATGACTCGTATAAGTTAGGCTTGCCTCAATTCGAGCTTAGCTCATAAAAGACTCAATAAACTGTTATAAGGTTGATTTATAGGTTTGAATTTATTTAATTGCTTTTCTAAATGGTATCATCTAATATATCAGTTCGGTCACAAGTCTAATATAATAACATCTTTTTCTTAAAAAAGAAAGAAAATTAACAAGTCTAAACCCTTAATCCCTAAATAAAAAATATTTGTTCCTAAATTCTCATTGCTCGTTTCTTATAAAAATAAAGTTTATATTATGTTCGCATGAGAAAGTGAAGTATATTTTCAAATATTTATTTAGATTAATAAATAGGCTCAAAAAACTCGAGACCTTGTTCATACTCATTGAGAGCTTGCTCGAGCTCATTTTAACAAATCAAGCTTGAAATTTTTTAACTCATTTAAATAATTGAACGAGCACGAATGACTTAAAGCTGTGAGATCATTCGACTTGCTTAGCAGCTTCACCCAACAACTCTCTCTCTCTCTCTCTCTCTCTCTCTCTCTCTCTCTCTCTCTCTCTCTCTCAATCTCTAGCTTCATTCATGCTCTCAAAAAAAAAAAATTCGCATGGAGGTTGAGAGTTTATTCTCTCTCTTAGGAAAAAAATTATTATTGCTATTGTTAATGTCATTTACAATGTTTATATTGTTGAATGTCACTTTGCATTTACATATAGTTACTTTTAAATATTGAAAATATATATTTTTAAAAAAGAAGTAAGAAAGTGACCCTCCTTGTTCAACATTCTGGCTACGACACTGATTGTACGGACACAAACTACTTTCAGTTCTCAGTATAAAGCATGATATAACCACACTTCCTATCATTTAAGCTTTACAAAATCAAATTTATTAACACACCACCCCTAAATTAGAATGTTTTTTGTCAAAAAGATGTGGTTGGTTCTGGCGCTCAAAGAAACCAGCTTCAATTCGAGCCTGATTCTTGTTTTGTGCATGGAGTGTGGCAATATGTAGTTCTTTTTTTCTTCTTTTTTCCAGTCTACTCATGCTGTCCCTTATTATCCTTATTGAAAACCACCCATTGCATTAAAGAAAGTCCTAAGAAGATTAGATAAAGGCCCTAACGTTCCACCTCATAGATGATTCATCTTTTCTGGCTTCCTCGAAAAAGTTGACATGGTTTTCTGATAAACCTCTTTTCCAGCTGCTGCGTTTTGGTATTTTAACATCCAAGCAATTTAAAGCAGTGATGCTCTTCATCATCAGCTTACTTTTTTGACCCAAGTTCCAGATGGGACTATTCTATTGAATTTAAATAGTCTTGGCTGCCAAACCAAAACTTGTAGGAAATCACCTTCAATTTTAGTCGAAGTTATGGAATAGAAAAAATCTAATATAATTTGATTTCGGTAGAACAACTGAGAAAAAGACTTGTGTCAACAAAAGATTGGTCTTCATAGGGGAAAGAACTCTAAAGAAGAAAGTTGGACTGAATCTCTTGCTTCTTGTTTTGGATATGTAGAGACTGGTGCCAAGTTGTTTTTTCGTTCATAATGCTCAAATGTTAAGTTTTTTTCTCGCATGTATCGAGTTAATTTCACTTGCTATTGATCTGTCATGGTCATTAGTTCATAGAAGGGGAAAATATCATTGATGATTTCTTTTCCTGCTCAACATCAACTTCTACAGCTTTGCTCCAGAATTTCCAGCTTAATCATTTGATGTGTGTTAATTTCTCAGCTGGAGGCTGCTGCAGTCAACTTGGTTGCTGGAGAGAAGCCAGCGGACGTCTATTCTGGAATAGCTGCAAGGTGTGGCAGCATCATCTTTTGTCTATTCTCACAGCTGTACAAAGTGTTTTGGTATTAAGTTCTACATTTAATAGCTTGTTTAGATTCCATGGAGCATACAAGAATTGAGGTTCATCTTTGATAAAATTTGTCATGACTTATGGCATAAACTAGACTCCATCTGATACTGCTTAATCCTTTATCTGTATTGTTGAGGATTTTAGGGTGTTCATTGATTTATCATGGAGTATATCACAGTAGTTTAGGGGTTATTCTCTCAACTTGACGCACTACGAGGTTTAGGCATTACTCCCACCGCCCTGTGTGCATCCACACACACACACACACACACACACACACACACACACACATATCAGTGTCAATGTGGATGTGTGATGGCATTTGTGTTTAATTTTCTGGATTCTCCTGGGAAGGAAAGTGGACATGGTAATGTCAAGGTTGGAGGTGTTCTATTTATTGCATGGCAGTGGCTGACATTGGCACGCTGCAAAGAAATTTGGTGCAGAAAAGCTTCCATCTTTTTCCACTACTTCTGCAACGATAATCTGATATAAAAAGATAGAAAAAAGGTTTCAGAATGGATGAATGTTATTTTGGCCTAGTGTTAGTTAATGTAGACACCACAGACACAATTGACGCGACGTCCTTGCTCGAGTCTTTTCTGTTAGTGCTTTATTTCTGCCGGAAATGGTGCCAAACTCCTGGCCAACTGGCATTTCAAATATTCATTCAATTGGAGCAGGTTTAAGGTTCACCTATTTCCTTTTCTTTCTTCTGTATGAAAGTTAATGATGTTCATATCAGTCAATGGCACTGATAAAACAGAAGATCTTGCTGCTTATTATTTTTTATATGCATTGTCTGCCTTTTGATTCAATTTATCAAGTGGGGGGAAAGTAAAGGCAACAGACATGGTGTACTGCAATTTTAGCTCAATCAATGTAACATATTAGGTCAATTCAATTATAAATTTTAGCTCAATTCAATTTACTAAAACGACCCCCAACCCACCCTGTAACGCCCCGATCCCGTGGGTACGGGACGCTATGGCGACGTACATACGCAGGGCGAAAATACCCTCACATACGTACGCTAAGCCTCAATACAGGAAATAACCTCCATATATACAAGAGTTCCAGCATTAAATAAGTACAAGATTATCTGCAGAAAGGGGTTAGTGATCATCATGATAGATATGAAAATCAGGATAAATAAGAAAATAGAAACAAATAATGAAAATGCCTATGAATTTGGAAAAAGGCGGCGGTCTCTAACATAATGTCTCGAAAAATATCTGATGCTACACAATATCTGAGCTGTAATCTGGACACGCAAATCTAGGTTCGTCAGAAAGCGACCTAGTGAGTGGTAAAATGAAGAAGGCAGTAATATGTACTATAGTAATACATGCACGATAATAATATATAATACATGTAGATGTATCAGTAATATCATATAATAGGAATTTAATAATCAGTAGAAATATAAAACTGTCATATTTATTACCATCACTACCTAACATGTTATCATCGGGTCATGTCTATAATAGTATCCAGTTTTATATAATAAATATTGTTGCATAGTGGTGACGTGATGAAAATGAACATGCAGATATGCAGTATGCAACATAACCATACCACTTTGTTGTGCATATACAATAATAATGTCTGCAAGGTATACATAAAGCAGAATATATGCAATGCAGAGTATACGTGTACGTGAATAGTGTGTTACTACATCAATTGTAACAAATATCAAGAAGTTTAGCAAAATATGATAATGAATAAAATATCAGAAATGATAAGAAGAACAATAGAACAGTATCATACGTGCATCATGCAAGTCATATTATTACTATTTTTTTATATTAATTGGAAACTCAATGGTCAAGGAGTTCTGGTCAGGTTGGCGTACCCCGTGCATATCTGGGATCACGGCCTTAAACAGACCCCTGGCTGCTGAGACCAGGGCCAGCCCGTTAAGGCTGTAACAAGTAACAGAAAATGGGAGCTCAATGAGCTAATAACATAACGGGAAACGGGAGCTCAATGAGCTATAATAGACGGTAGCCAGTGCTACCCCGTCCTCTGCAGTGGGACAAACAATGGATCAAGGCATCCACCCGACAAGATCTAGTCAACCGTCAAGTCTCTCCCATCCCTATGTTATATTTCTTATATTTAAACTACACAGTATATCATGAATACAATAACAGTGCATGATACATGTAACACGATAACTGGACATGTGCTATGTTGATATCATTAAACAAGATAACGGAAAACGGGAACAGGAGATGTGAGATGTAAGAGATAGTCACCACCACACCTCGGGTATCAATAGCTAACATGTCCAGTAACAGTATGTATCAATATCAGTATTGGGAAACAGTCGTAATGGGATTGCAAGAATACAGGAATACCCATGTAACAATAATCCATATAACATGAAGCAATAGAAATACAAAGACAATCATTGCATACATATAGGTGAGTCTATGTAACAGTGAGATATGATTATAATAACAATATCGGTGCAATACAAGATCCGTGGCATATGTCCACAAGTACATGCAATAACAGTGTACAGTAAAACATGTATCCACGTGCGATAACTGTGTCCCGTGTCCTGGAGTATCGATGTAATGTTGGTACTAATATGTGTCAGAACAGTGATAGCGCAGCAGTGTTACATTACATGAAATAATGATAGCGTCCAGAGTACAAGAGTGTTTGTGGAACGATGATACTGGCATGTGCAATGACGTTGTCAAGTATCCATGTATCAGTGGTCATGAACATGAAAGTGTCATGTGTATCAGTATCTGTAATGATGATACATGTACATGAAACAATAGTATCCATATATGTACATGCATGAAGCAGATGGAAGTATTATTTTATTGTTTATATTTACTAAAATATCATGCATATTCTTATTACAAATATGACTTCTCGATAATTAAGTTATTAATTAACATTTAACGTGATTTACCTATAATCACAATTTATTAAATAAAGCAACCAGTCAATTTTATTAAACCTGATAAAATATAATTTGTAAAGGAAAACACTCACAACACTGGCCATGCGAAGGTAGCTCTCTTTCCCACGATCTCAACGGTTCCAGAATCGTCCAAATCGGACTCCGGAGGCTCTAGTTATCACCCGAACACTAAGCATAAGAAAAATAGGTTAAATAGGTAAGAAAAAGATCTAAAGTGCAATAAGTAGAAATCACAAGGGATTTATATGTAAAATTACCTTTAATATGTGATGCGGGCTTGGGTAGCTAGTGGGTCGGGTTTAGATCCATAACCCATACCCTTTAATATGTGATGGGTTATTGGGTTGTTATCGGGTTGGGTTTATATCAAAAACCCAACCCAATAACCCAAGGAGTTTATTGGGTTCAGGTTCACACCCGAACCCAATTTCCTCAGCAGCAGCGGCAGCAGCAACTATTGCTGTTGTTGCCGCTCTTTCGTGGGCCAGCCGGCAGCGACATCTCGCCAGCGGCGGGTCTGCCCCACCGACGGAAACTTCCAGGGGAAGAGAGGAACGGAGAGATGGAGAGAGAGAGAATAAATTGATAGGGAAGAAGGAGAAGAAGAAGAAAAAGGACAGAAGGAAAAGAAGAACAAGGGGAGGAAGGAGTGGCGCCTGCCACCGGTGGCGCGCCGGCCTGCCGGCGGCAAGGCCGGCAACTGTCTGGCCTCTCAGGCTGAGAACAGAGAGAGTGAGGGAGAGAGATACAGGGAGAAAGAGAGAGACAGAGAGATAGGAGAGAGAAAAAGAGAGGAGGAGTGAGAATTAGAGAGCGAGAGGGAGAGATTTTAGGGGGGAAAGAGAGAGAAGGCGGTGGAGACTAAGGCGGTGGAGAAAACGTGGGGAGGAAGGACGAAGAGAGAAGAAAGAAAAAAGGTAGTTGAAAAAAATGAATTAATTAATATTAATTTAATGGGTTGAAAAAATGACTTAATTAATATATTTTAATGAGTTAAAATTTGACTAGTTTCGAACGATTTTCAAAAATTCTATAAAATAGTAAATATTATGTTGAGAAGGAATGTGAAATCGGATTTAAGAAATCCTATCTGGTTTGCAAGTTAAAATCCTGGAACGTTTCGCCGACACCGGTGGACGTCGGTTTGGCCCGATTTTGGAATAATTAAGAAAAATCTCCAAAATACCAGAGCGTAGCTAATATGATTCTAAAACACAATGTGAAGGTAGATTCCAAAAACTCAACTCCGTGTGCGAATTAAAAATCGTAGAGCCGATTTTTGGTATTGGTCGACACCAACTACAGAGATTTTCTAAAATAATCCAAAAAATTTCAAAAAATTCTGAAAAATCTAAAATATTGGAAAATAATATCTGAAACTGAAATCGGCTCAATCTGACTATCAGGAGGGTCAAATCAATTTTATACGTTGTATCGAGTACTGATACTGTGATACGCATATTAAGGATCAGGGGGTTACACACTCACAACCACACACCACCACCGCCACCATCACCACCACACAGTTATTTATAAGAATGGAAAGTACTTAACCTATGAATATTTAAAATTGCACCTTTTTTTCTTAATAAGTACAGAAACCTAGTGATTGTAGATTGGTGTGAGAGTCAACTAATGGGTTAACATCCTGGCAACAGTTTTTCCTTATTTCCTATCAACAATTCTCCAATCCTGGTTAGTTTCTCCCCCTCTGCTACACCTTGTCATCACCTCTTTTCCCCACGTTGTGGAAGACATACTGCTATTATCAATTTTGCCCTTGAATTTCCAACTGTAAACTGGGAAAGAAATATCCAAGGATTCTCAGCAGTTAGTGGGCATATGACGTAAGCAATTTTTTCTTCAAAATTTTACAAGATAATTAGCTTCTGGTTGGAAAATATAACTTTCTGTTTTTCATAATATATGATAGATAGATCAACTGATTCAGTGTGAGGGAGGCAGAGAGTATTGTTAAGGAAAATTTCTCTGCTCTGCCTCCGAAAGCATATGGTTGACCGTGCAAATGCATGATTCAAACTGTTCGTTTTGATCTTGATGCTCAAAATCGTCTAAAGATGAAAACTCATGCAGTTTGGAGGACTCTCACTTATGTATCAATGGTTGAAAATTCACTGGCTTTTGAGTTATTGTGTGAAATTTGTCCAAACCACTTTATTTTTCATGTGTAGACAATTTACCACACATATATCGAGTGAGTGGATGGCCTACATGGTTACATGTGCTTTTGAAGGACTAGTTGAGAAGGCACCAGTTAATGGAACAAAATCAATTTATTGATTTTTGAGAGGAAAGTTGGATGGGTTCTAAGCTGCACATTTGTTGGATATGACTTTGCCGTGATAGACTGTGATTTGTTCTAACATATAAGAAATATCAGACTATGATGTGCCTTTTCTTTATTTTTCCATTCTTGTTCTTCAAGTTACAGCACTTCATAAGAATTACAAGATCAAATGACCTTGGGAATATGTTGTTTCATTCACAGAAAACTTATTTCCCAACACCTTTACTAGGTTATTCAACTCGTTCTTTACATGACTACTGCCGAGAAACATAAGTGGAATATGTCACTATTTTATATATAATCCTTGCTGTGGGCATATGAATGCATTTCTCTGACCCTAAGATTTCTTTAAAGCTTGTAATTTGTTTAAGTTTGAAGTAACTCGAGCTTTTATTGATAAACCTTATCGAGCATTTGTTCAAGATATATGAAAGAAATGTACTTCTTAAAAAAAAAAGATAGTGACTGGTGTAGGGATTCCTTTAAAATATTTGATATGACATAATATCACTTATCTTGGAGTTAGTCTGATAATACTAAGTTTGAAGTGAATCGACCTGATAACAATAACGATTGTGGAATATTTCTTCAACTTGTTTTAAATTAATGTACTAGAAATCGACGTCTCTCAATGTGATATTTTAGTGACTTTTAATTTCTGAAGGTAATATTCGAATTCTTATGGCTGATCTTATTCATTTCAGAAAGGATCTTTGGTCTTCTTCATTGTGTTTCTTTCTTCTCACACCAAACAAAAGGATCACTTTTTATGTGAAAGTCTACTTGTTCAGGAGTTGTGAGAAAGTGACATTTTACCTTTTGTCAATCTTTCTGCTACCTACTGCCAGGGACAACATTTTTTTTCTTCAATGCGAGTCCTCTAGGAATAAACACTAAGAATCAATTAAGGCATAATATCCCCCTCAAATTTCAGTTCAGTATACCTCGAGTCAATAAGAGGGTGTTACAAACCATTGTTAAGTCTGTATTTTTGCTGTTTTTTATGTCCTTTGAAGGTGTCAATGGAAATAATTTTTTTTTGCTAAAATTGAAGGGTTCTGGAGATTATGATTAAAGACTCGCAAAAAGATCCTGCTACTAATCCAACAGCCTTATTAGCTACAGTCTTAATTGATCAGGTTAGTCTTCTTTTAAAGACTGATGATGAAATAATCATATCTGAGGTAAATTTTAAGGAAGATTGCTTTCTTAATAGCATTCCTAACACATTTGTTTAAACATTATTGGAACCTGGTAGCTTTCAGGTAGATCGGAAGTTAGTTAAGCAGACTGTGATGACGTCAGTTTATGGTGTTACATATGTTGGCGCACGTGAGCAGATAAAAAGAAGATTGGCTGAGAGGGGACAAATCACAGATGATAGGTTGCTCTTCAGTGCATCTTGTTATGCTGCTAAGGTAGATGTTTATTTGATATTTAATGAACTGGAACTAGAGCAAATGTATATTAGCATGCAGCGATTATTTAATATATGTTTCTTTTTCCTTTTTTGTAAGGTTACATTGAATGCTTTGGGGAGATGTTTCAAGCTGCGCGCAGTATTATGAAATGGCTTGGTGATTGTGCGAAGGTTTGCTATCCTATTGGTTCTTTTAGTTGACCAACAGGCTTTGGTTTATTATTAGAACAGAATGTTAGTTTGTTTAACTTAAAGAGCATACAAGATTCACAAAGTCTAACTTCTAGTAATCAGGAATTTTTGTTTAGTTACCTCGTTAATTTTTAACAACTCTTACTTACCTGTCATATACATGAACAGTTGATTGCTTCGGAGAATGAACCAGTAAGATGGACAACTCCTCTTGGGCTACCAGTCGTTCAGCCTTACAGGAATTGTGAAAGACATCTTGTGAGTTTCGTTGTTCCATCATGCAGCCTGTTCCTTTAAAAAAAAAAGTTGAATGTTGTGGATCTAAGGAAAGCAGAAATATGCTTATGTGCTTAAACCCGCACTCTTTCATTTGCATTGCTATTTGCATGTGCTCTTATCTTCATATCCAAATTATAATATGGGGCATCTATCTTTTTGTTATGAGGCTTTAATATGTTTAATCTGACTTGAAGCAAAAAGAATCAAATGTTTTTTCTCCTCCTCTTTATCATTGTAATCTATACAATATAATTATTTGTGTCACTTACTACTGATATATTTTATTTCTTTGTATCTATGTTTTTCATTGACACCAACCTTTTTCTCTTTCCATTGTTTGAACATTGATGTATTGTTATTTGTATCATCTGATGTCTATGCGATATTTATTGTCATATTTTAATTGATTTTTTTTTTCTAGTAGAAGACTAATTAAATTTATTTAGATATATTACATACCTCACTTTTCTCAATTTTCCCTTTCTACTCTTAAAACTCGTAACTATGGCCTTTCAGAATTGTGGCAAACTGATGAGGACATTGAAGACCCAAGAAGATATTAGAAGATTTATTCACCCAGAAGGAAAATCTGAATTATATATGATTAGGAATAGGAGTAGTATTTTCTTTTATTAGTTTTTTTTATGATTAAGACAAATACATTAGTAGTGCATGCAGCCTTTGTTTATAAATATTCTTGTATAATGTATTTTAAAATCAATGAATAGTCATTAAAATTTGAAACCTTAATTGATTTTTTTTGAAATATCTGTGTGAAGCATAAAGTAGAGGAAGCAATTCTCTGGGTGCGAAGTCTTAATTGTAAATCTTCGTGTGCGATGCATGAAGTGGTGAGCAATTCACCTAGTTGTGAAGCCAAAATTTTATCTTTTTTCTAATTTCAATGAATCCCAGATAGTTCATCCCCAATCCTATCACAAACTCAATTTTTCGCTTCCGTCCTGCGTCAAATTTGGTAAACCCTCCACAAAAATCCCAAAACCATAGAATTGAATTTTCTTCTCTTCTTTCTATTCCCAAAGATCTTGTAGTTTTCTTCAAAAAAAAAATTAGATCTCTTCTTCTCCACTAGTTTTTCGTTGATAAAATTTTCCAAAAAATTGCCCCCAAAAGTCAAAAGATTCACTATTCATCATTTTCCTCTTCTTACCAAAACAACCCAAAACCCAACTCTCAATCTCTTCTTCCTTTTTCTCTCAACACTCAACCCTAACCCTAGTCGTAGAAACCTCGTTGTGAACCCATCCTTCCTCAGCCTTTGACAACAGCCGCCGCCACCTCCTTCGATGTCACCGACACCTCATCCCTTCCTGCCTCCCTCATGTCGTTGACAGATCCCGCAATCGTCGCCGCTGACTCCAATATGAACCCACGATCTCAGATTCAAACTCTATCGAACCCGTTGATGGCCCTGACCTCTTCTCCTTTATTGTCGCCACAATAGCACCCAAACTCGCCAGCACCCTTTCTTTTGACCTCGACCTCACATTGCTGCGCTCTGATCGCGATTCTCAAGATATGGCGACCGCTATCTTCTCTCCTTAGCGACAGGGCTTGCCGGCAACCTCTCTTTTCGCTCCCTGCCTCGACTGTGATCCTACCCCGATAGCCTTCTCTTGAGATTAGGTCTTGATCTTGACCCCTCTTTCCTCGACACCAACACCAAGCACAATCGTCGCTCATCTTCGTCTTTGACCAGCAACTTCGACTACGGCTTCAAACTCAAGCAACAGATTCGACCCAATTCGTGCTTCCTAATTGGGTTTGAATTTGACCCGCACCTGGCCCGCTTTGCTTGAGGTTGAACGACCTGCAAACAAGTCTAGATCCTTCTTGGTCCTGCGTCAAACCTGATTCGCTTCCTCGGTGCAACCCCCTTGCAAGTAAAAGTTTGGATCCGACTCGTAAACACAGTTGACATCTGACCCGCAAACAAGTATTGTAGACCCGACCGACCCGTTTGTAGAATTCAAATCCGTTGCAGTCCAGTTTGATTTTTGATCGTTTCTCAGTCTTGAAGTCGATTCGAGTCGTTTTCGAGGCATGAGAGAACCCTCTGACATAATTGATAGCAAGTTATTGTCAGACTATTATGGAGAATAAAGCCTCACAAGAAGACGTGTAAGTTTAGAGAATAACAACTGCTAAATCAGTTATTTATAGATATCAAAGCCCCGCAGGAATAAGCACGTCATATTAGTAAATATTGGGACATGAAGTTAGGTCTGAAGCCAGTTATGCTTGAGCGCAAGTCAAAGCCAATTATGCCCGAGCGCAAGTTAAAGCCAGTTATGCCCGAGCACAAGTCTAAGCCAGTTATGCCCGAGCACAAGTCTAAGCCAACTATACTAAAGCAAAAGTCAGATTCGGGCCAACTATAATGGAGTTAAAACTCAGATTCAGAGCCAGCTTCAAAGTTAAGACCCTAAGACAGAGCTAGATGTACATCTAGAGAAAGAATCAAAGTCATTATTTGAATCAACTCTAGAACTTGAACTGAGTTTAAATGTCAATCAAGAGATTGGTCCAAGCTCGAACCTGAAATGCCATTTCATCCAATACCATTGAGTGAGTCCGAGCTCGTACCTGAAACATCGTTTGATCTAGTACTATTGTCTGAGTCTGATCTCAAACATAAATTAGAACTTGCCCAAACTCGAGCCTGAACCAGTGCTTGATCTAATGCCACAGACTGAACCCAAACTCGAGCCTGAACCTGCGCTGGTCCAATACCATTTACCGTCAGAGTTGGTCACCTCTTTATCCAACGGATCATCATCGCTTCATCCTTTTGAGCTAGAAGTGGAACTCAATCCAGTGCCATTGCAGTCAGAGTTGTTCACTACTTTATCTAATAAGTCATCGATTCAGCCTTTTTATGTTGACATTGTCAGATGAGTATGATCCCTTTCATGTCTTTTTGATTAGGATGTTTTCATAAAATGAGGATTTGCGAGTTCATAGCTATCAAAACCATGCCAACATTCAGTGCAACCATTCCTTTCGAGATGTTTTGTGATGTCGCATTTTAAAATTCGTGGACAAATTTTTCCAAACTGGGAGAGTATTGATGAGTGATATTGAAGACCCGAGAAGCTATTTGAAGACTTATTCACGTAAGAGAAGAAAAATCTAAATTGTATTTGATTAGGAATAGTAGTATTTTCTTTTATTAGTTTTTCTTTTTATTAGTTTTTTAGAAGTTCTTTTGTGATTATGAGATTTCTTTCAGGAGTTCTTTTATGATTAGGAGGAGGACACGAGTAGTGTACGTGGCCTTTGTTTATAAATATTCTTGTATGATGTATTTTAAAATCAATGAATGAGTTATTAAAATTTGAAACTCTAATTGATTTTCTTGAAATCTTTGTGTGTGAAGCATAAAGTAGGGGAAGCAATTCTCCTGGGTGCGAATCCCTAATTCAAAATCTTCGTAATGTATGAAGTGGGTGAGCAATTCACATAGGTGCGGAGCCTAAATGTTATCTTTTCTTCAATTTCTATAAACCCTAGATTAGTTCCACCACAAATCCTAGGTTTCCGCTTCCGTCCTGCGTCACAAACCGTCTCATCCATAGGTTTCTTGGCTAGGAAGTAGGCACTAGTTATGAGAGGGTTGACACAAGATTAGCAGCTAGTCGTAAAACTTTATCCAATCCTTGTGAACCCTTGCTCCATAGCTGATCCCACCTTGATGGAAAGGTTTCTGTGATGATGGTTCCTTAAAACCATTACTGTTTGATACATAGTTAAATCTTCAAGTGATGTTTCTTTTAATTGTTCTCCCATCAGTGAAGGAGGTATCGGTAATAAAACATTATTTTCACATGGGTTGGTGTGTGGGTGGTTGGATAGGTGGGTATGCATGCAAGTGCGCAAGTTTCTTAATCTGATAAATAGACTACTAAATTCGTTCTCCTTTGGCTTACTAAATTTTATGATTTTTCACCTTTATTACTTGATGTTGCAGATAAGAACTTCTCTTCAAGTTTTGGCATTACAACGTGAGGGTCGCTCGGTTAGCTTCACTCTCTTGGCATATTTTCTTTTGCTGCCATTACATTTGAATTTATGGATATTACATATTTTCTTGCAGCAGGTTGCAGTTAAGCATCAAAAGACCGCGTTCCCCCCAAATTTCGTGCACTCTCTAGATGGTTCACATATGATGATGACTGCCATTGCCTGCAAGAATGCTGGCTTACATTTTGCAGGTCTGATCTCAGCTCTTGAAATATTTCTCAACCATGCTGTTTGAATAGCATAATCTAATGTCAAATGTCATATTTATTATCTGAGGATTCACTACCACAAGTTTTTAAATAGTCAACAGACTTGTCTAAATTACATTGCAGTCAGGTTCATGAGTCCTTTCGCAATTTGTTTCCTATCAAGCACATTATCCCTGGTCATATTGACAGGATTGGCTCATTGCAAAGCTAATAAAGGTGCAGAAGCAGTCTTACTGCTGTGTATGTAAGTTCAAACAGTATAAGCACATTAGTATCCACTTATGTCAGAAACAAACCAGTAGTCTGTCCATTAGCAATGTGGTACCATTGCGTCAGGTTGTCAATATGTAGATCCTTCATGCTTCTATTAGAAGGAAAAAAGTGCTTGGTGGTGAAAGAACAAATGAACTTTTAGAGAGTCCCGGTAAGATATAAGAAGTTGATTTCAATTATAAATTGGTAAAATAACATACCTGGTTTCAGGCATTAATCAGTTACTTGTATTTCTCAAATGCAATGGTAACCTAATGTTATTGAAATTTTTGTTAGTCAATTAAGAGTGCAGAATTTTTGTAGAACTTTTACTGCTCTAACCTCCAAATGAAATCTTCCAATTTCAGTTCTCTTGTGAGGTAGAACATAGAAAAGTGGCTTCCGATCATTGAGTAAGGCAGTAGCAAGGTTTCCCCCCTCTAGATTACACTCTTTCCCTCGTCAATTAGATGTTTGGAAGCATTGCATACTTGCATCTTTCCATCATTGTAAAGTGTTGTTTAATGTCTGTTTCAGTGAACGATCTCTTTAGTGCTTATTGATGCTTGTAACACATTTTTAATCTTTGTGTTTGGAACTACCACCGAGCATCAACTTACAGAAGAGAACATAGTACAGGTGGGTGGTGTGGCTGCTAGCCAGGTGCTGGTGGGATATTCTTACACATTGTACTTTGCCGCCATCAGAACTTCTTAATCTGCACTATTTCTACATTATTATTCTTAAAATTCTTGCCACCAAGTTGTGGTGAAGGTTGAGAATAGGGCCTGTTTTGTTGTTGTAATTGGCCGTAATTCATAAGTCGTAATTAGTAAACTCTTTTACAGTTATAAATGGGTTACATGCATGTAAGTTTTACGGTGTTTGGTTGGTAATGTAAAATTGTAAGTGAGAAAGTGTATTGTGTTTTATGGTGTTTAGTTGTCGTAATATGTAAGTCGTAAGTGAAAATTTTGACCACAAAATTAATTGTTTAATGATTTAAAAATATTAAAAAATGTCAATAAAGACTAAGAATAGTAAATACTAAAAATATTTAAAATTAAATAATTAAAAAATTAAAATAAATATATTAAAAATATAATATATTAAATAAATTATTAAAAAATAAAAATTAGTAAAAACTAAAAATTTAAATATTAAATAATTAAAAATGTAATCTAATAATCAAACTTATTAAATTTACATTAAATATTACTAATCTATAAATAAAGTAGAAATAAAATTAAGTGGAGTACATTATATTAATATAGTAATAAAAAAAGATTAATCTAGTAATAAAAATATTAAATTATTAATAAAAACTTTAATATACTAATTTTAGTTAATCTAATAAATAAAAAAGTATTCTCATAATTTAAAAGATTAATTTAATAATAAAAAATATTAATCTAATTACAATTAATTGTCTATAATACAGATTTGCATGACCACAAAATTAACTGTTTATGTTGTAAGTGGGTTATAAGTGAAATTTGTATGATCACAAAATTAACTATTTGCGTTGCAAGTGGATCGTAAGTGAGAAACAAGTGCATTTATAACTTACGGCCCAAATAAACGCCGTAAAACTTATGTGGCCGTAAGTCACTTGTGACTTATGGCCTTTTACGATGAACCAAATACACCCATAATCCCACACGTGAGTGCGCTTTTTTTTGGCTGAAACTTGAGCTTTTGCGTGTGGTTTTCCTCCTTAATCCACTTTCTAATGCGCGCGTTTAGTAAAAATTGAACTTGAGTTGCTCTGATACCATTTTAAAATTCTTGTGACTGCACAGAATTATGAAGTTGTGGTAAGGAAGTTAATATTTCTATATTCTAACAATTATAATGGGCGAGGTTCTATGGTTGCTTGCCTAGATGACATTGAGGATGCTTTTAATTGCTTTCTAATGGGCAGACAGGAGTTGAATAGTCAATTAGTCATAATGGACTTTTGATTGTTTCCTTGTTGCATATTGGTTCATTGTACACTAATATAGAAAAAGAAAAAAAAAAAAAAGAAAAAGAACAACTTTATGACTATATGCATTGTATCTAATGAAGAGATTTATCCACAAACTGCTGTTAATTAATATAATATAAGGTTGGCCAATCAAAAATAAAGATTTTATGAAGTATCTAAATTATAATATTTAAGCAATGTTTAAGACTAGTTCCATAGGGTACCATCCAATCAGTGTCTCATGTTCTTGTTAACACTGTGATGTAGATTTACAGCATATGCATTAAACAACATGGATGGATATGGAATTGCATTAAAGGTTTTAGGTATGAGTAATACTTGTGCAAATGATCCATGTCACTTCCATTTATAATTAACATGGCTTCCTTTCAAATTCCTTCATTTCTGAAAGTGGATTTGAATTGGGGAAGGAAATGTTCTCACTGCCACAGTCTTTCTCCTCCTTTCTTTATTATTTATTTATTCACTTTTTGGTGCTAGTGGGTGGTGGACTCATGGTCATATAACATGCCCAAATACATGTCCGTGTTGTTAAAATCGTGAAACTGATCCACTTAAAACTTTATTGAGTCTCTGTCACTGGGTTTATCCTTTTTGTTTACATGTTGTTCTGTTGGTACCTGGAAATAAAATTCCTTTACATCACAAGTGATTTAAGGGATTTCGGATGCTTTGAGGACTCTGAAGCAGTGTTTTAAATGTCGGCCGACATTTCCGAAATGTCGGCCGACATTTCGTTTTCAAGCCCTCACCGTCACGACATCTCCACCCGCATTTGAAATGGCGTTTTAGAAAATGTCGGCCGACATTTCGGGAAAAATCCGATATGTCAGCCGACATTTTCCCGAAATGTCGGCCGACATTTTGGGAAAAACCCAATATGTTGATTGGTCTTGGAAGTTGGAGCAATTGAGAAATTTTAACAATGGATTAGTGAATATATGCAAAATATTTAAGTTAATTATACGATTCCTAAACATATCTATGTAGTTTTGCATAAGTTGTGTATGTATTACCTTGATAAGAATTTTTAAGTTACATTATTTAAGACATGTAGGATATATATTTGTTATCCGTCATGACGTACGAAATTTACTAAATGGCTCCGAAATATCTCCGAAATCCGAAATCTAACATCCGATTACGACATCCGACATTTCCCTAATATCCGATATTTAAAACACTGCTCTGAAGAGGAAACCTTAATGCTTATTGACTGTGAAGAGGCTGACCGGGTATCTCTTTAGTCTTTGTGCTGTTCATGGTGGTGTATTCTGTGCCTTAACAAATTACCTTAGGGGTAAAGTAATTCATGGATACAACTCCACTTTGAGGAGTCTCTAATTGGAGATATGACATTTGTATATCAATTCCCTTGTGCATGGACGGTGGTCAGTGGCTATCCTTGTGCCGATGTATATGAAGTGATTAGAACATGTGCTTCAAGTTGAACTGTAACAATCTCCATGTTTCTTTGCATGGAAAACTTATTATTGACTCCTGTATCACCTTCTGTTATATTTGGCTGTAATCAGTCAGAGTTCATTTTTTCAAATTTTTTACACTTACATTAAGAAAATTACACGAAAGTGGTTTTTACAGCTAGTTATTAGTCGTTAGTTAGGACAAGACGTACTAGCGGTGTTATTCTACTGGAGATGTAATTAATACAAAAGTGATATTTGTAAATTCAACTATATTTTACCATTAATCTGCTCATTTTATGGCCAAGAAATTGATCATCCTTTTATGCTAGCATTTAACATTTCTTTTTTACTTTAGGTGTCACGACAACTACCTTAAAAATCTCTCCCCTCTTGCATTTAATATGTATCGTACAAAATACGCTTCATATTTGAATGATAATGTGGTCTACTAAAATGTCTCTTTACATATGGATTGAACTTTTTAAGCTATGAAACTTTATCTATCATAGATTGTGATATTCCATTATTGTTAATAATAATAATCATCATCATCATCATCGTCATGTGGATAATCTGCAGGAGTGCATGACTCATTCTGGACCCATGCCTGTGATGTGGACAGGATGAACCAGATCTTGAGGGAACAGTTTGTGGAACTTTACAGCATCCCAATACTCGAGAATGTAAGTAGATTTACACTATCCTTTGATTCTTATCATGTCAGTCTCTCTCTTTCTGTTTGAATATTAGTCTGCGCAAAAGGCCATTATACTACTGTTTATGATATATATATATATTTTTTGGTTACCATCATCTATCCAGTTGCTCGAAAGTTTCCAGACATCCTTCCCAACAATAAAATTCCCCCCACTGCCAGAAAGAGGCAGCTTCAACCTTAGGGAAGTTATAAAGTCCCCGTATTTCTTCAATTGATTCGTGGAAGCTAGAACCCAGTTTTCCTTTTCCTAGATCCAAGCTCCCGTCATGTGGCAAGAGGCAGATATGTACTCAGTCCAGGCCAACATTAACACAAAGGTTACAGTCGGAAGATCCTTGTACGAAAGAATGTTCGGGGAGATGATAGCCATGTCAATGGAATTGGAAACTTCGGCGGCTAACTCATAGATCGGCCTCGAGGAGTTTTGAGATTGAGGCTGAGAATAATTTAGACAGGGAAGTATTGATACTTGTCCAAAGGTGCTAGAGTAGTAGCACTGGTGATGAAGACTACCAATGCAAGACTAATTCAAATTTGCATTGTTTTGTAACTGTGAAACACAATAATGAGTTTGCGAATAAAGATAATGAAGTTCTATCTGTAATGGTAGGAAGTGTTTCCTTTGGAAAAGAAAACAAGAATGAGCCCAAAAGTAGGAAGAATGTGAGATGGGGGAGAGAATTTTCATTTCGTTTGAATTGTGTGTGTTTTTACTTCATTTATTTGTATAAACTCGGTTGCAAGTGACTAAACTTAAACAACATGCTGTATATATTGTTGATAACGTTATGTGCAGTGATGTATAGATATGCGTGTGTGACGCGCGCAACAAAACTAGGACAGTTATTTGCCACAGCAAAAGGTTTCTTTGTGTTTGGAAGAAGAAGAAGAAGAAGAAGAAGAAGAAGAAAGAGGTGATGGTTGCTTTTTGCAGCAAAGATGTAGTGATTGTTGTGGCCAATGAGCTTAGGGTTCATTATCTAGCTTGGTTCTTGTGTCACGTGGTATTTTCGTGTTTGAATCAGACGGGCTAATTTGGTTTTTATTTGGCATCTCACTTTGCTTGTCATCAAAGTGTACTGTTAAGTGTACTATAATATTATAGGTAGACACTCACAAGCTAAAAAGTGAACAAGCAACATAAAATTTGAATGTATTGTTATAAAATTGGAAATTACAAGAGAGAATCATAAAGAGTTTGGGGTATTATGCAGTCACTATATCATATTTTATTATGAATGAGATGGAGGTAGTTGGAGATGGATAGCTATCTCTTCATAACACTTCTATTTGGATATTCATCATTTATATTGTCTCATTAAAAATCTTGAAAAAACTCAGTAGGAGAAAATTATAGTGAAAGAAAAAAGAGTACATCATCCTTGCATACGTGTTTTACACTGTCTCGTTAAAAACCTTACCAGAAAAATCTAGTGAAACAAATCATTGTAAAGAAAAAAAGTACAACCGGTAAGCTCTCTCACAAGTTGGCATGAATAGTTCTTTCTTCGAGTTATAGTGGGAAGTGTCTTTGTGAAGAGATGTATCATATTATCTCTTAATCGAATATATTGAATATTAATTTTCTTATCTTTTTCAAGCTTTGGCTAAATAAGGAAAAATTTGGGTATGTGTTTGGTTTGGTCGCTTTTGATGTATCCTCCCTTCATTTGAGCGACAACGTGCAGTGTTGCTTTCAAATAATACTATTGGATCTCTAGCGATTGGTAATCCATAAGTTGCTTGGAGGTGTTGAGTCATAACCTTAACCATACACATTCTCGACTTGCTTCATGAAGTGCAATGACTTCAGCAAGATTAGAAGAAGTGACAACAAGTGCCTACTTTTGTGAACGCCAAGAGAGCGTTGTACCTCTACATGTGAACACATATTCTGTTTAAAATCTGACTTTATGTGGATCTGACATGTAGCCTGCATCTGCATCACTAATCATTCCTTGTTTTGATCCTTTGGATAAAACAAACCCAAATCAATTGTTCCTCGAAGACAATGAAATACATGCTTAACTCTGTTCTAATGTTTTTGCGTAAGAGATGAGCTAAATCTTACTAATAGAGTAGTAACAAATTCTATATCTGATCCGGTATAACTAGTAAGATACATAAGAGCTCCAATTACACTTAAATATGATACTTCAGGACCAATAACATCTTCATTATCTTTGAGAGGACGAAATGGATCATTTTTCACATTCACTTATCTAACAACCATTGCGGTACTTCAAGGATTCACTTTATTCATGTTAAATCATTTTTAGACCCTTTCAGTATAGTCAATTGATGCAAAAGTATTTCACTTTGAAGGTTGCCATGCCCCGCTTCTCAAAATACGCTGGAGTGGAGACGCGACGAGAGTCGGTGACGTATATACGCGAGGAAAATATCCCACATATGTATGCTAAGCGTACAGTGAACTTAACAAGTTATATAAATTAACAATAAAGACAATAAACTCACATCAATAATACATATAAATATTTTCACACATGATAATATCATTGTACGAATAAATCAAATTGAACAATATGGAGTTCAAGCAATAGAGAATTAAAGAAAGTCAACAGAATGAAAAGGAAGACAAAAACTGTACCAAAAAAATCTGGTGATCAAGCAAAAGAGACTCCATACTCTTCAGATATACATGATCTCCTTAGATACCCAGTAAAAGAAACACCCATATACCTGGATGTGCAAATTCAGGGAGTCAGAACTCACAATGAATGTGTAAAAATGAGGGAATGGTGCATGTGCATGTTCGGTGTGAACATTCAATGATACTGTCATGAAGATATAATGGATAAGGAAATAACATGAATAATACGGTAATAAAAAAATAGTATAATATAATACAGTATCGATCAACATATCCCAAGTATTACGGTGACATACAATACATAATTTTAAGAATAATGAGATTTATCTATTATAACATCATATGTCAGGTCATGAGTACAACATGTTTCTATCATAACATGTATGTACCAGGTTCAGTCTATAATATCAATGTAAGATTCAGTTTTGTTGTTAATTATGTCAGAGAAAATAAATTGTCACCTGCAGTAGACTTATCCCATATTACACCTACTACACGTGCCAAGTGAGGTCCTATGTTATTGAAACTGATTGGCTGGAGATATTGTCTGTGCTTTAAGTGGGTTCCATATATACCTGAAACCACGGCCCAGACTCCTGGTGCTGAATCAGGCCCTACCGCAAGGCAGTCAGGTAACATGTATAACAAGACATGTAACATGTGTAACATGGATAAAAAGGAGCAGGACGTGGTGTAGTCACCCTACATGAACCCTATAGTGGAACCCTCTTTCGGTTACGCAACCTATATCCTACGTCCACTCAAAATACAAACGTTGTCTCCTCCATCAATTTTTCCAGTCTCGGTGTAAGTTGTTTAATATTATGTTGTTTAGATTATCAATATTATTTATTGTACATGTTACTTAGATCACTGGGATAACTCAGTGATAGTCACGGTAACAACGTCAACAATGTGATCAGGATACCAGTATAATAGGATACGTAACAAGTATAACATGAGGGTGGTGTTACCGTGTAACAATATTTTGTAAATCACCTAGAGGGGGTGAATAGGTGACAAGCTAATCTAATACAAAACTAATGCGAAATTTAAAAACTAATTATGCAACCTAAAAACTATTAGGCTAACACACAACGTATAACCAAAGAGTGTAGCCGAATTTTCGGTGAAGGGCTCTGAACTATCTCCTCAAGATTCCTTTAGATTAAGAGTTGAGGTGCCACTATGACTCTCTTGGTTAAATACAAGTGTGAGCAAACAATCCCAAACATATATCAATTAAGCACAAGGAATATCAAGCAAATAAAAGATATAAACAATAAGCACCTGCAAGATATAAAGACAAGTGGGAGAGAGAGAGGAGCAATCGCAAACACGGGAGATTTGTTTCGAGGCTCGAGCACACTTGCTCACGTCTCCGCCTTCAACACTATAAAAGATTTCCTCTATAACGATCCCTCAAGATCACTCAGTGCCGCAACACCTACAATGAGTTCACACTAGAACTCTTGGACCCGCAAGTCCTCACTTGTTCCCGTAAGAATAACACACGCAAGCACACTAGCTTGCCGAGGCCGCACCTCTACACCGAGCTCTCACAAGAACTCGTCACAACGCGAACCCATAAGTTCACCTCCTCAAATACAAAGATGTAAACTTGGTGATCTTTACACTTTAATCACCAAAAACACTCTCACAAACAAAGCTCCTATAGGATTGATATGGCAATGTAAAGCTCAAGCTTGTGTGAGAAAACTAAATAAAATTTGTAGTGAAAAACTCAAGGATTTTGCATTTGAAAACACAGGATAAACACTCTTTAAAACTCTCCTTTTGATATGGAAGTTTTAGCCCAAAAACATGTGAGGAAAAACTTTAAGAGAGATGAGAAAAACTTATCCAAAATCTTGTTCAAAACGGCCAAGAGAACCCCTTTTATAGGGTTCAGAAAACTGGCCGTTGGGCTCAGTTTTCTGGCCAAAGTGACCTGTCAGTCGACCGGCATTATAACCGTTAGGGTTGCCGGTCGATCGCCCGGTCGACCGCACCCAGGTCTTGACCTGTCGGTCGACCGAGGCAAGAACTAGAGAGCACTGCTATCTGGTCGATCGACCACTCGGTCGACCGGGGCTAGATCTAGAGAGAAACTCTCTGAATCGGTAGACCGGCCCTCAAGCCAGGCTTGTGCATGTTGCCTGTGCACATCAGTCGACCGCTCGATCGACCGACTTCTCGCTCGGTCGACCGGTCGGTCGACCGCCAGAAGCCTAGGTCTGGGTTTTTAGGGGATTAAAACTTGGTCTTTTAATATCCTATAAAATCCCATAAAATTAAAACACTTTGAAATACAAATATGTGTGATAAAAATCAACACATATTACAAATAAATTGAACTATTTTTGAGGTATAGAAGTTAACGCTTTAAACAAAAACGGTATTTTTCAAAAATCAAACTTCTTATGAAAAATTCGGGTCTTTCAAATGTTGTTCAAATACAAAAACAAGATATTTTAAACACTTTTTAAACTTAGTGTGTATGGATATGATCCAATACGCATATAAGATGAAATATCTATATTTTTTACAATTAAGCTCTGAACAAAGTTTTGACTTAAATAAAACTCAAACACATGATATAGAAACATCAAATAAGTTTTTCTAAACATTAGAACCAACAATGTATATGGATGAAATCCAATATACATATAAAACATGTAAACTTGTTTTGATGAACTCTATTCATGAAACATAATCTTTGAAGCTCAAAATTAAAACGGTATTTTCTAAAATTAAAATTATTCTTATGAAAACACTATATAAATTTTGTGTGTGTGTATATGAGCTTGAGCAATCCACAACTAATCTATCCTTTACATCTTGTCTAAAACAAACATCTTAACACTTACAAACGTGTTATAAGTCTTGAAAATCTTCTCTTGAAAATTTTCTTCTCCATCTTGACTTGGTCTAAAACTTTGATTCATGAGCTAGACTCTTCTTGAATACTTGATGCGATCTTGATGCGCGAACTCTTGAATCAACACGTACTAGCTTCAAAACTTGACTTTCGAATCTTTTGTTAAAGCTAAACACTGACTAAGATTTGAACAAATATCTGAACTATTTAACCACAAGATCATTAGTACTATAACTATATGAGTTAATCATCATCAAAACTAGAGTGATGGGCCTTTGGGCAACAATCTCGCTCTTTTTGATGATGACAAAACTCATGGAGTTATATGTGTATGAATTAAAGATAAGCTTCATAGAATCTCCCCCTTAACTGATGCATAGCATAACAATAAAGATATTCAATGAAGGCACATAAACTAAACATGAATATATATGCATAAACAACAATATTGAGCATGCATATATGAACTCTCTAAATTCTTCTTCCCCCTTGTGTCACTTCATCAACAAAAGGGTGAAGATAAACAAACAATATAAATGTATATGCGATATACATTCATGAAGAGGAGAGACGTTAAGTTAACTCCTCCTGCATACATGCATTACATGGAGAAGGGATGACTAAACTCTAACATACATAAGCATAATATACAATGTATAGATAAAGATGTTAAGCTCTCCTATACACGTGTACCACATAAAGAAGAGAGGTCAAGCTCCTCAATATGTAAAATACACTCAACATGAATTTATATACAGAGGAGATATAAGCTCCCTTTGCATATAAGCAATATATATCAAACAAATTTTGAAAAATTTTGAAAATAAAATTTGAAATTTCTTGAAGTCAACAAAATGAATTATGATACTAATGAAATCAAATTGTAGTTGACAAAATAAATGTTGGTACCACTTGTAGAAAAACAAAAATTTTAAGATTCAAATAGTAGATTTTGATACCAATAGAAGGTGAAACATGAAGTACATCTAGATACCAAAAAAATATCAATTGAAATCAATGCATAAGCTTGTAAAGATACCAATTAACATTTAAAATTAAGTCAATCTTAACATGAACATATTGTGCTTTTAAAAAAATATATGGCATTGTAAAATAAGCACAATAAAAAACATATATATGTATGTATGAAGATGAAAATACCACTTGAGATTTGAAGCATACTGTATAACTCATAACTATCACCCTATTCATACACATATTTAAATATATTTTCATTTAAGAGCATACAAGGCATGGTCGCCCATCCAACCGCCCTTTGATGGTAGGGGTTTTCAAAATAAGAGTCTAAAAATAATTTAACATGTTTTAAAACTCTACCAATTGAAGAATCAAGAAACTATTTTAAAATAATTTTTGAAAAACCAGTTAAAGATCCTTCAAAACATAAAACCAAAGCATATATCTCATGAAGCATACTAAATACACAAAATTGTCACTTAAGATCTATAAGGCACAAAAATTAGCTCATGAAAACAAGGTCATGAGTAAATAAAAGAGATGTGAGTGCACAAAAATCATATGAATAGCATATTCATGAAAATAAATAATAAACTCAAAATAAAACTCTTTTTTTCAAAAATATAATATATCATATAAACATGCAAGAATCATCAAAACTAGAACATATAATGTACAATTAATATATAATTGAGTACACAAAGAAATGGAGCATGTAAAGCATGTATTTTAAAAATTGTACATATATGACACAAGTTTCAATAGAATTTGCATAACAATACATGATATAGGCATGTAAGCATTTAAAATATTTTAAAGTTTTTCAAAAATACATGCATAGGTAACAACCAATCAACTCAACATTAAGCACAAAACACATATGATTGAGTCTAGGTTACTACACTAGCATATATACATTAAAAACATTTTAAAAGGTAGAGTATGAAATGGTTACCAAAATCGATGTAGCCAATCCATTTCTCCAAAACAAGGTGGCCCTCCCACCATGCTTCCTTGATAGCGATGCATCCATTTGGTTTGACCTTCAAGGTGGCCCTCTCACCACTAAGGCACCAATCCTCTCACGTTTTGTGAGAGCCCACACCTACATCAAACATAAGAGGTGGGAATTTTGGTACCCATATCCTTTTTGGGTCCATGAGGGTTAGTGGTAATAGGAACCCGATCATTTTTATTTACAAAATTTATAAAATTTATTCTATCAAAGCAAAATCTTGCAAGATGGCATTTGCGGCCACAATGTGTACATGTGCACACTTTAGAATACAAATGAGAATGATGTGTATGAACATGGTGTGCATGCGGTGTATGCCGTGTAGGATGCGCATGAGTATGTCGAACTTATTTTTTGCAAAATATCAATTCCAATTTAGAGTGGTTATGCACATTGGCTCAAAGTAGAGCCCAACAATCAATGTTCTTCTTCATGATAGAAATATCATTTTTAATTTTGGAAGAAGAATCATGTGAAATATGAGAAACAAATCCTTTTCCTTTTCCTTCAAAACATTTTTCTTTTTCAAATAGTTGTTTTCTTTCAAAACAATCTCCTTTTCCTTTTCAATCAAAATAACTTGGTTTTTCAGAACTTCATTTTCTTTTGAAACAATTTCAAATTTATTTTAAAAGAATATTTTTCTTTTAAAACCAAATCATTTTCATTTTTTAAACTTTTGTTTTCTAATTTTAACAATTCATATTTTTTAAGAAGTTGTTGACAAAACATAGCAAGATCATCATATGATATGTCAGCATCTTCATCAACCTCAGATTTGGAATTTACCTCGAGGGGGTCATCTCCTTGGATAATGCAGCACATGTTGGAAGCATCACTTCTATCATTCGAGTCATTCCCCATGTAGTATTGCTTTTGTTCACCAAAAGAGATAAGGGTGTTGCATACTATAAAAGCCAAATCAAAGTTAGAAACACTAGACAAATATTCATCATTTAGGGTAGACTTTAATGCATGAAGGGCTTTTACATTAGCCTCAAGATGCTTGCCAATTAAACAATATGAATCTTTGGTTGTGGCAAGAAAATATGAATACCTAAGGCTTTAAGGTACATGGACATCTTAACTTTTCAATTCTAGAAGTCAAGAATGTCAAACATGGGAGGTGACATGAAATCCATGAGTGTGTGTACAAATATTGTGATTAACTAAAATGAGAATCTTTAACTCAAGGTTGTTAGACCCAAATCAAGAGCATCAAGCTCTGATACTAATTGTAAATCACCTAGAGGAGGGTGAACAGGTGACAAGCTAATCTAATGTAAAACTAATGCGGAATTTAAAAACTAATTATGCAACCTAAAACCTATTAGACTAACACACAATGTATAACCAAAGAGTGTAGCCGAATTTCTGGTGAAAAGGCTCTGAACTATCTCCTCAAGATTCCTCTAGATTAAGAGTTGAGGTGCCACTATGGCTCTTTTGGTTAAATACAAGTGTGAGCAAACAATCCCAAGCATATATCAATTAAGCACAAGGAATATCAAGCAAATAAAAAATATAAACAATAAGCACATGCAAGATATAAAGACAAGTGAGAGAGAGAGAGGAGCACCACAAACACGGGAGATTTGTTTCGAGGTTCGAGCACACTTACTCTATGTCCCCGCCTTCAACACTATGAAAGATTTTCACTATAATGATCCCACAAGATCACTCGGTGCGACAACACCTACAATGAGTTCACACGAGAACTCTTGGACCCGCAAGTCCCTCACTTGTTTCCGTAAGAACAACACTCAAGCACACTAGCTGGCCGAGGCCGCACCTCTACACCAAGCTCCCACAAGAACTCATCACAACGCGAACCCACAAACTAGACTCCTCAAATACAAAGATATAAACTTGGTGAAAAAACACTCTCACAAACAAAGATCCTATAGGATAGATATGGCAATATAAAGCTCAAGCTTGTGTGAGAAATTAGATAGAATTTGTGGTGAAAAACTTAAGGATTTTACTTTTGAAAATACAAGATAAACACTCTTTAAAACTCTCCTTTTGATATGAAAGTTTTAGCCCAAAAACATGTGGAGAAAAACTCGAAGAGAGATGGAAAAAACTAGCTCTTAAACTTCTCTAAAATCTTGTTCAAAATTGGCCAAGAGAACCCCATATTATAGGGTTAAAAAAATTAGCCGTTGGGCTCAGTTTTCTGGCCAAACTAACCTATCGGTCGACCGGCCAACAGTCATATTTCATATTTATGACCGTTGGGGTTGCCGGTCAATCGCACCTAGGTCTTGACCTGTCGGTCGACCGAGGTAAGAACCAGAGTGCACTGCTCTCTGGCCGGTTGATCGCTCGGTCGACCGAGGCCAGATTCAGAGAGTAAACTCTCTGGATCGGTTGACCGCCCGGTTAACTAGCCCTCAAGCCAGGCTTGTACAAGTTGCGTGTGCACATCGGTCGACCGCTCGGTCGACCGACTTCTGAGTCGTTCGACCGACTTCTGGTCCAGGTCTGGGTTTTTAGGGGATTAAAACTTGGTCTTTTAATATCCTATAAAATCTCATAAAATCACATAAAATCTACAAAAATAGTTTCATTAAAACACTTTGAAGTACAAATATGTGTGATATGTGATCAAAAATCAACACATATTACAAATAATTTGAATTATTTTTGAGGTATAGAAGTTAACGCTTTAAACAAAAATAGTATTTTTCAAAAACTAAACTTCTAATGAAAATGCTATTTTTCAAAACTTGTTCAAATACAAAAATAAGATATTTTAAACACTTTTGAAGCTTAGTGTGTTTGGATATGATCTAATACACATATAAGATGAAATATCTATATTTTTGACAGTTAAGCTCTAAACAAAGTTTTGACTCAAACACATGATATAGAAACATCAAATAAGTTTTTTTAAACATTAGAACCAACAAAGTATATGGATGAAATTCAATATACATATAAAATATATATACTTATTTTGATAAACTCTATTCATGAAACATAAAAATATTTTCTTTGAAGCTCAAAATCAAAACGGTTTTTTCTAAAATCAAAATTATTCTTATGAAAATACTATATAAATTTTGTGTATGTGTGTGTGTATTTAATCTTGAGCAATCCACAACTAATTTATTTTTTTACATCTTGTCTAAAACAAACATCTTAACACTTACAAACATGATACAAGTCTTGAAAATTTTCTTCTCCATCTTGACTTGGTCCAAAACTTTGATCCATGAGCTAGATCCTCTTGAGTACTTGATGCGATCTTGATGCGCGAATGCTTGAATCAACACGTGCTAGCTTCAAAATTTGACTTCGAATCTTTTATTGAAGATAAACACCGACTAAGATCTTGAATAAATATCTGAAACTATATAAATACAAGGTCATTGTACTATAATTATATGAGTTAATCATCATCAAAACTAGAGTGATGGGCCTTTGGGCCAACATATTTTCCCAGCAATTATGGTAACATGGACAGTATGATTTTCAGGTAGATGTCATGTACAATCAGTCTGATTTTCTGTATGATATCATGATGTTCAGAATGAATACTGATATGCAGGCATGAATAGAATAATCCAGGAAAAAAAATCAATCACTTGTATTAGTATTTAAATCATGAAAGTTTACAAGTTTCTAATTATATTTATATGCTAGGAATTTAAATAGGTAATTTAAAAACTAAAGTTAATTGCATAAGTCACATATTAATTTAATCTACCACAATGATACACAATTTAAAGTGAGATAATAAGACCCTAACATGAATAACACTTAAATACTCAATAAATTAAACAAAGAACACTCACATGAAATGACGCGATTTCAGGTCTGAATCACCATCGGCTCTGCACTATACGAGCCGGTATGGATCTCTAAGTCGGCTCGCGGTCGGTCTTCGAATCGCCTGGCATATCGGGTCCATAGCGAATATGAGTCTGAATCTCCTTTACTGGGTTTGGATTGTATAAACAGGTCAGGATGCAGCCGCAACACATACGGACACACACACACACACACCTCATATTTATCCACGTGCACACACGTATGCATGAATATATGCACGCGTATATATTAACACACACATCTACATGCACACATGCATCACATCCATGTGCACACAAGAGAGGGAACTCATGCACTTACACAAGGGGGAGGGAGAGAATAACATACACTTATATATTCTCACCCATAACACATGCACAATACACAGAAAGTAACAGAGAGAGAGAGAGAGAGAGAGAGAGAGAGAGAGATTTGGTTACAAGTGTGACTCATGCACACCACATGATTCATAACATACACAAATGTATGAACACAGAGAAAGGGAAAATAAAACACACACACACATATTGTATACAAAGAAAGAGAGAGGGAGAAGGAGATACTTAAACATGGAAGGGGGAGCACACGGCGGAGAGCACATGCTTGGTCGCCGTGGTGGCAGTTGCCATAGGTTTGTGCGGGGGAGGAGACCTAGTGCGGTGAATGACCAGCGGCTCACGGAGGTGGTGATGGCGGGGGCGGTGATCGCGCGAGGGATGTGGGGTTAGCCAGCCTCGTGGTGGCACGACGGCAAGGAGAAAGAGATAGGAGAAGAGTGGCAGAGCTCGATCTCGCCGGAGAGGGCGGGGACACAACGTGGGGATGGAGCAGCTGTACAGGAGTGGGAGTAGCCGTGGACGGGCCTGAGAGGAAGCAACAAGAAGGGGAAAAGAGGGGGGTGATGGCTCTGAGAGGAGGAAGAAGATGATATAGATTACGATTTAGGTTAGGATTAGTGTTAAGATTATATAAGAGTTGGGTTATTAGATTTCAGTTGTGGTTAATGGGGTGGGTTTACATGGGCTTGAAAATGGATTTGAATTAATGGGTATATGATAATGGGTTATTGGGTTTAGCTATAGGGTTAATGGGTTTGGGTATTGAATGTGAGCTTGGGGCCTAATTGATTGAGCTAGGATTTAGAGAATAATAGAAGAAAGGGAAAGAATGGAAGAGAGAAAAAAGAAAAAGATGTTAATCTAAATACCATATAATAATAATGATAATGATTATAGAAATGAACAATAACAATAACTTACATGAAATGATGATTTAGTCTCTTAATACAATCTATAAATAGTTATTAACAATAAGAATAATAAGTTATAACTAATAAATATAATATTTACTACCAACAATCATAATAATTTATAATTGTAAAAATAATGGGGGATGAGTCTTAAATTAATTAATTAATAATAATAATAAAGGCTAAGTAAAGTCAAATAATTGTTTAACATATTAGTCAAGTATTGTTAATTAGGGATATTACCAAGGTGCTCAATCTGTAAACCAATATAATATTTATTTCTCTAAGGTCTTTCATTTCAAATTCCTCCTTTAAGTACATCATTGTTTCTAGAATTTCTTTATGAGTCCTAATGATTTTTAAATCATCAACAGAGACATCCATAATAATAAATCCGATTTTTTTAATAAAACACATGGACATAAAGATTATTCATATATCCTTCCTTTAATAAATACCCGCTTAAGCGATTATACCACATGCGTCCTAATTGCTTTAACCCATATAACGATCTTTATAATTTAATCAAATACAACTCTTTGAGTTTTGAACTTGGATTCTTCATGCATATAAAATCCTTCCTTCAGGGATTTTCATGTAAAGTGATCCACATAAGTAATCTGTAACAATATCTATAAGACACATTTTTAAATTTTCAGAAACTACTACGCAGATTAAATATCTAAACGTTATTACATTCATTACTGGAGAATACATTCTTTCATAATTAATTGTAGACCTTTGTGAAAAGCCTTGTGCAACAAGTTAGTCTTTGTACCTTATAATCTCATTTTTCTCATTACGTTTTCTCACAAAAAAATCATTTATATCACATGCTCACATCTTCAGGCGTGAGGACAATAGGTCCAAATACTTTATGCTTATTGCGTCAATTCAATTCAGTCGGTATAGCAATTTTTTATTTAATCAAATCGTATCTATTATGACATTCAGCGACAGATCTGTAGGTCACCTAGAGGGGGTGAATAGGTGACTAGCTAATCTAATGATGAATAATGCAGAATTAAAAACTATTTATGTAAATTAAAATTATTAAGCTAAATACACCAAATATGACACAAGAGTGTAACCGAATTTCCGGTGAAGGGCTCTGGACTATCTCCTCACGATTCGTCTAGATAAGAGTTGAGGTGCCACTATAGCTCTATTGGTTGAATACAAGTGTGAGCAGATAATCCCAAGTATATAACAATTAGGCACAAGATATATCAAGCAAATAAAGATATAAGCAATGTAAGCGTGCAAGATATAAACACAAGTGAGAGATAGAGAGAGCAATCGCAAACACGGAAAATTTGCTTCAAGGTTCGAGCACACTTGCTCTACGTCCCCGCCTTTAATACTATGAAGGATTTCCACTAAAATCGATCCCACCAGATCACTCGGTACGCAACACCTACAACGAGTTCACACTAGAACTCCTTGGACTCACTAGTCCCTCTCTTGTTCCCGCAAGAATAACACACGCAAGCACACTAGCTTGTCGAGGCCGCACCTCTGCACTGAGCTCCCACAAGAACTCGAAACAATACGAACCCGCAAGTTCGCCTCCTCAAATACAAGATGAAATACTTTGGTGATCTCAACATTTTGATCACCTAAAAACTCTCACAACAAAGATCCCTAGAGGATTGATATGGCAATGGATAGCTCAAGTATATGTGAGAAAAAAGATAGAATAGTGGAGGAAAAACTCAAAAAATCTCTTTTGCAAAACACTCTTGAAAACTCTCCTTTTGATATGAAAGTATTTTCTCTAAAACAAGTGGAGAAAACCTCTTAGAGAGATAGGAAAAACTAGCTTGAAAATCTACTTAAAATCTTGTAGAAAACAGTCCAAAGGAATCCCAATTTATAGGCTCCCAAAAACTAGCCGTTGCAGGCCAAATTAGCAGCTGACGCTGCTGTCGGTCGACCGGCCAACGGTCAAATTTCTGACCGTTGTAGCCTGTCGTCGATCGCCCGGTCGACCTTTGCTTGGATTTGACCTACCGGTCGACCGTCCGATCGACCGAGACCGGATTCAGAGAGCAGAGCTCTCTGGCCAGTCGACCGCTACAGTCCGACGGCCCACCAGCCAGTGGGCCGTGCAGTTTTGTACACATAAGTCGACCGCCCGGTCGACCGACTTCTGGCTCGGTCGACCGTGCAGTCGACCAGAAGAAGGCCCGGTCACATTTTTAGGGATAAAAACTTGGTCATTTTAATCAAAAAAAATCCCATAAAATCATTAAAAATCTACAAAATGAGTTCTTTTGAAATATTTTGAAGTAAAAATATGTGTGATGAAAAATTAACACATATTACAAACGTTTTGAACCATTTTTGTAATATAGAATTTTTCCTTAAACAAAACTGTATTTTTTCAAAAATCAATCTCCAATTGAAAAACATTTTTCAAAATTTCTCCAAACACGAAAATAAGATATTCTAAATACTTTTGAAGCTTATGATCCATTACACATATGAGATGAAATATCTATATTTTTGACAATAAGCTCTAAAATAGGTTTTGATAAATTCAAACTCAAAACTATTTTGTATACTTTTGAAAACACATTTTTCTAAACTCAAAATTATCTTATGAAATATTATATAAATTTTGTGTGTGTGTATGAACTTGAGTATCCACAACTAATCTAGCCTTTACATTTTATCTAAAAATAAATCTTAACACTTACAAACCTGACACAAGTCTTCATGAAAATTTTCTCTTGAAATCTTCTTCTCCTTCTTGACTTGGTCCAAACTTTGATCCATGAGCTAAACTCCTCTTGAGTACTTGATGCAATCTTGATGCGTGAGCTCTTAAATCAACACGTGCTACCTCCAAAGCTTGACTTCGAATCCTTTGTTGAAGCTAAACACCTACTGAGATCTTGATCAAATATCTGAGACTAAATAAACACAAATCATTAGTACTATAACTACATGAGTTAATCATCATCAAAATTACAGTGATGGGCCTTTGGGCCAACAATCTCTCCCTTTTTGATGATGACAAAACTCATAGAGTTATATATGCATGGATTAAAGTTAAACTTCATAGAAGCTCCCCCTTAACTCATGCATAACAATATACAAATAAAAATTCAATAAAGTGCATAAATACAAACATATATGCATAAACAATGAAATAAACTCACCAAATTCTTCTTCTCTTTTTGCATAAACAGAAAACAAAGCATGCATATATAAACTCTCAAAATTTTTCTTCCTTTTTGTCAATTCATCAACAAAGGGGCGGAAACAAATCAAACAATAAAGTTATATATGCGATATGCATTCATGAAGATGAGAGACATAAAGTTAGCTCTCCCTGCATACATGCATTACATGAAGAAGAGATGACAAGACCCTAACTCACATAAAGCATAGTATACAATGTATAAGCGGAGACGTTAAGCTCCCCTACACACATATATCACATAAAGAAGAGATATCAGGCTCCTCAATATAAGATACACTCAACATGAATCTATATATAGAAGAGATGTTAAGCACCCCTTGCATATAAACAATTCATATCAAGACATTTTGAAATCACTTTAAAAACAAATTTTAAAATTTTATCAAGTTAACAAAATAAATTTTGATACCAACAAAATCAAATTGTAGTTGACAAAGCAAAATTGGTACCACTTGTAGATAAACAATTTTTTTTTGAGATACTAAAAGAGAACATGCATAAGCTTATTAAGATACCAATTGATATTTAATTTAAGTCAAGCTTAGCATCAACATAATTTATGCTTTAAACATGTAAAGTTATTGTAAA
>JAVJIF010017614.1:0-67676 GCA_038442645.1 Agave tequilana
TCTTTACCAGGAGTGCTCTCGCTCCGGAATCTGCAAGAGAAACTACTCTGTAGGTCGATTCACATAATGACTCTGCATAGGGCGATAAATCGTCAAGGCAATGATTAGGCTCCACAACTTAACACTCCCGACTTCCCAGAAGCAAGACAAACAAAAAAGCCTCTTAACAGATTATGCTCCCTCACTTTTCTCCGCGAACTTTGACAAGTACGGAAGCAGAGGGGACATCTGTAGTGGTCAAAATTTGACCCCTGCCAGAATCACGTCACATGTCCAAGTGGCAGGAAATGAGGAAGCTTTTAGGGTCCCCATATCAGAGCCTAGGTTCACACCTGGTGTGGGTAACCACCTGGGTCAATCCTTGGACTCTTACCAACAGGACAGGCAGAGAGGCAGATTAAAGTTTGGGGATTCCAGCAACGAGTACAAGAATACCATGACCTGACAATTCATTCCTTGACTCGTTTGTATTCCTTCCTTCCTTCTAGTTGTCAAGCAGAACATCCGATTTCCTTCTCGCTTTCCTTGCATCGTTCTGCTTCCTATCCGTTAGGAACTACCATACTTTTCATCCCGAGGTCCTTATAGATAGCAGAGTGCGCAGTGGAAGTGTCGTGGACCCATAACTTTTAGGCTTTGGGGTTAGCAATATTGTTCTCACACCTGATTGAAATTGCGAGGACGCAATTTTTTGTAAGGTGGGGAGAAATGTAACACCCTGCTCCCGGTGTACGTATCACCGTATCTGTACGCGATACGACGTGCAAATTTGATTTGACCTCTGTAGTATTCCGATTGACCTGATTTCAGTTTCAAAAATCATTTCCTAATATTGTAGATTTTTCAGGATTTTCTGGAATTTTCTGGATTATTTTGGAAAATATCCGTTGTCCGTGTCGACCGATACCGATAACCAGCCTTCCGATTTTTATTTCACAAACGGAGTAGAATTTTGAGAATCGGCCTTCACCGTGTGCCTTAGGATCTTATTATCTACGTTTGGGTATTTTTGGAGATTTTTCTGATTTTATCGAAAATCCGGTCAAACCGGTGTCGCCCGTATCGGCGAGACACTCCGGGATTTTAATTGGAAAACCGGATAGAATTTCTTTAAAACCGTCGTCATATTACGTCTCAACGTAATATTCTCTATTTTTTGTAATTTTTGGACACCGTACGGGACTAGTCAAATTTGAGGCCGAATTAAATAAATTATTTTATTCTTTAAATTCTTTTCTTTTTCTTTTCTTTCCCCTTTCTTCTCCCCCAGCGACTCCACGCCTTCCTGTTCATCCACCGCCTTTCTTCCCCCATTAAATTCCCTCCTCTCTCTCTCTCCTCTATTCTCTCTCTCTTTCCCACACACTCTCTCTCTAATTCCCTCTCTCGCTAATTCTCTCTCGCTAACTCTCTCTCTCTCTCTATATCTTTTCCTTCTCTCTCTCTTCTCTCTGTACACAGACACCCAACCAGGGGGGCCTCGTCAGCGACCAGGCCAGGACGCCGCAGGCGCCGCCGGCGGCCGCGCCCAGCCCGACCGCGCCACCACGCGCGCCCCACCTCTTTCGGGTAAACTCTCTCTCCCCTCTTTCTACCTCCCCTGCGCCAGCGTGGGCCGCGGCGTGGGCCGAGGTGGGCGCCGCTGGCGTGGACTGAGGCTGGCGCCGCCGGCCAGTCCGGCCAGCCCAACAAGGGCCGGCCAAGGTGGGCGCAGCAGCAGCAGCGTTGCTGCTGCTGCTGCGGTTGTTGTTGTTGTTTTATTGGGTTCGGGTGTAACCCGAACCCAATAACCCTAGAGTGGGTTGGGTTATTAAACCCGACCCGCTAACCTGTAACCCATACCCATTAAGTTAAGTTTGGATTGTGGATTTGGACCCTACCCGTTAAGAGCCAAACCCGCATCCGAAACCCGTTAAAGGTAAATTGCAGAAAACCTCCTGTGACAATTTATTAATTGCATATGAATTATTTTATTTGCATCTTAACCCATTTTGTATTATTGTTAGTATTCGGGCGATATCTGGAGCATCCGGACTCCGATTCAGGCGATTCTGGATCCGTTGCGATCGTGGGAACGAGAGCTACAGTCCTGTAGCCAGTTTGTGAGTGTTTTTATTTTATAAATTATCTTTTTAGTCTATTAATTGCACTTGATTGACTTCTTGATATAAAACATGATCCGGTATATCCTAATTGGTAAACAATATTAAAACACTGTAATAAACACGGTATTTAGTAAATGCCTGACTGATCTCGAGTATGTCCTGTCCTGTACCACTGACACCCGGCCCACCATAGCCCCATAGGCTTGGACCCTATTATGTCATGCATCATGACACAGTTACCTTACATACTCTACAGGTACGCTAGGACACTACACCGTCATTATACACGAATGCGAGATACTGTTATTTCCTGCACTGCTATCATCCTTACATGGCTACCGTAGTTAAGAGACGGACATGATATTATTATACACGGATCACTGTTAGGACATATACGAGTGATACACCGATATATTGCTACACATATAGGTTCCACTGATACACGGATATAACCATGCACGGACTACTGCATTTCATATTAGCATGATCATCATACACATTTATGTTATGTTTACATATTATGGTTACACATGCCTGTATGGTTTCTCTATTCTTGTCATATAGATCCCCGTTCATGCTACATGTATTATTGTTCTATTCTTGACATATGGATCCCCGTTCATGTTACATGTATTATTATTTCATGTTACTGTATTCATGTTATAGGATTGTTACATGTTACTGATATGGATATTCCTGTTACTGGACATGAGAGCTGTTGATATGCGATATGTGGACTTTCACATCTATTGATTCTGTTATATTGTTCCCGTGATATTGTTCACGTTCTATTGTTCTCGATATATTGTTCCCGATTCACGTTATATTGTTCTATGCTATCAACAGAGCTCTGGTCCAGTTATCATGTTACCCGTATCATGTACTGTTAATTGTTCTTGTTACATTGGATACTTGACATAACAGATCATAATGATAACTGGAGAGTATGGGGGAGACTTGATGGTTGATTAGATCTTATCGGGTGATGTACTGGATCCATATTGTTTTCCCACTGCAGGGGACGGTAGGAGGGCTGCTGCCTACCAATTGCTCCATGAGCTCTTGTTACTTGATTCATGCTCCCCTCTTAGCAGAGGGCCCTGGTCCTGGCAGCCAGGGGCTTGTTTAAGGCCGTGATCCCGGGTATGCACGGGATACATCTACCCGATAAGAACTCCTCGACCATGGGTTTCCAATTAACATAATAAAACAGTATACGCAATAGTGGACGTCGGGAACACTTGTTATTGGTTCCTCTCTCTTTTGGATAATGGTACCGTAGGCCATGTCCGGATGGGTTCGACTGGAGTGCGGGCTCCAGTATGAACTGCCAGTGGTATGGGACACTGGAAGAGAGTAATTAAAATACCAGGTGGTACTGATTGCTACTATTGTATAAATAACATGACTTGCCTGATACATGCTTCCTACTTGTTTTCCTATTGTATCGTTGTACTTCTTATTGTACCTGATCATTTATCTGCTATCATGTGACATGTATACATTGCTATTGTTCCTGTTTCCTGTTACACTCTCTTTAGTGCCCTACTACTCATGCACGTATATACTTTGTTACATTACCTGGATATGTTACACTGTATGTAGTGGCATACTATGCATATTCTGCATTGCATATATTACAGACATATGTTCATCTGCATGTTCACCTCTATCACGTCACCACTATCATGTTCATGTCTATTACGTCACCACTAGACAACATTAGTTATTACATAAACTGGACACGACTATAGATATGACCTGATGATAACCGGCTAGGTAGTGATGGTATTAAAGGTGACCTGTTATTTATTTGCACTGCTTTTATGTTTCTCTATTTCTACTGTTTATATATCCTTATTATATGGTATCACTAGTCCAACCTCACGTATTATATATTATTATCGTGCTTGTATTACTATTGTATATATTACTGCCTCCTTCATTTTACCACTCACTAGGTCGCTTTCTGACGACCCTGGGTTTGCATGCCCAGATTGGAGATCCGCGTACCGTAGTATCCGAGAGTACCTTAGAGTCACATCGGAGCTTCCGCATCGGGACTATTCCTAGGTATCTTGGTAATTTATTTTCGTTATCTTATTTGTCTCCATTTTTCATATCTGTTATGATCGCTGACCTCTTTCTGCAGGTATTCTTGTACTGCTTTTATGCTGGACCTCATGTTTATATGGAGGTAATGTACTGTACTGAGGCTTAACGTACGCGTGAGCGTGTATGCACCTCGCGTATGTACGTCGCCATAAGTCCCCGTACCTACGGGATCGGGCGTTACACCCCATCTGAATCTCAACCACGCTTAAATTCGAGGGCAGTCCTCAATCAGAGCTCCAAGCCATATTGCCTTCCAAAAATATCTCTCGCCTCAGAGTCTGAAGTCATACAGCCACCCAGGACCGACTCGACTCCGGACCGAATATCCCGCCACGCGGCGACTTTATACATCACCACGGACAGATCGAGGCAAACTTTTTCGAATCGCGCAATTTGTTACGTGACTCTATCATCTTCCTCGTCTAAAGCCACCTTACAACTCAGCAAGCGGTTGAAGATAGCGACAGATCACCCCTCCAGCGTGCCAATCCTAGCTACATGAATACGGTCTCGGCTATTACAATGATCGGATGATTCATACCAGACAGTTGAAGATCTGCATCATTAACATCTACTCAACTGCATCTATCACATATAAATACATCTTCTTTCTAAGGAGAACAAGGTCGCTTCCCTAACTCTCAGAGCACACACCATACCACCATGGCAGTTTTTCTTTGCCAGTCCACTACCACTACGCCGATATTTTCCCTCTGTCGGTCCTCCTTCCTTACCGATTACTGATTCTCATGCTCGAGGGTTTTAAACCGACACCACACCAGTGCTCATAGCATGAAAGACATCTTCCTTTTTTTGTGTACTCTGACAAATCCGATCAGGGACGTCCAGTTGCTTGTGACAGAGTTGCTTGTGACAGAGTTTTATCCACCATAATGTAATAATGAACTTATTGAAGTCAAATGATCTCAAGTCTCAATTCTGAACAATAAGAAACTATTTACAGAAGACTACATGAGCAAAAGTATTGTTACTCAAACAAAAAGACTAACCAATGTCTTGCATTTCATCATGCATTAGATTGAAATAGAAAGAGCAGGAAACAATGAGAACAGGAAATTACATTACGATTTCCACAAGCCAACTGTGTACACCATAGCTTCGGCAAACAAGAGCCACATGCTGAAAATAAATGAAAGTCCAGGGAGGTACTTATTGTGTACACAGCGAATACAGCTGAAGAATTTTATGAGTTAAGGGAATAGTAAATGAAGTGAAGATGATCTCACTTTTTTTCAAAGTGAATAAAAACACGTCAGCCCATAAAATAGTTTATATGATCTTGTTGTCAAAAATCTTTACGTACATTAATACTTTCTACTGATATCATACATACTTTCTGCTATACGCATAGAAATGGGGCTAAATTTTATAGAACATAAGACCAATTCACAGAATAGGCACTTTGGAGGGGACTTTTCTGCAAACATCTCGCAACGGGTCATTCCTTGCTGGAAATAGCCGTTCCATGAAATTGCACTTTCGGTTCCATTCCTGTTCAAATTTCAAAAACTGACCGTTATTTCTATCTAAATAATTCCACTGGGCCCAAAAATAATACATAAAATTACAGCAAAGCCCTCCCCTTTAAAAGACCATTACCAACCGAGCCCTCATCAGCCATCGTCTCCAAACTCTCCATTTTGTTTCCCTCCCCTTCCCCATTTCAAAAATCCCCAACCCCCTACGGCTTTCTCCTCAGATCTAGGGGTTCTCCATCGCCATGGAAAAGTACGAGAAGCTTGAGAAGGTCGGCGAGGGGACCTATGGCAAGGTCTACAAAGCTCAGGACAAGGTCACCGGCCAACTCGTCGCCCTCAAGAAGACGAGGCTCGAGATGGACGAAGAAGGGATCCCCCCCACTGCGCTTCGCGAGATCTCGCTCCTCCAGATGCTCTCTCAGAGCATTTATGTCGTCAGGTAGGTGTTCGATTTGGTTTCTTTGATCTGAAAGCCCTAGATCGATTGTTGAGATTTGGGGATTTTTATCGATTGATGATTGCTTTCTTGTTGTAGGCTGTTGAGCGTGGAGCATGTGGATAAAAAGGGAAGCCGTTGCTTTACTTGGTGTTTGAGTATTTGGATACAGATTTAAAGAAGTTCATCGATGTGTATCGCAAAGGGCCGAACCCTAGGCCGCTTCCTCATAATGTCATCCAGGTATTTAATTTTGGCCCGAAAAATCCGAGTAAATTGATAAAAAGTACTGAACATTTTAGAATTTAGTTTGGGAATTCAGTCAATGTAACAATATTCTGTAAAATTGACTCTGTAGAAATGGAGTTCTGCTTTCTTAATGTATTATTAGTGATGCTATAGTGTCAAAGAACTGTGCTTTATGGCAACCTTTATCGTGTTTTGCACAGAGCTTCTTGTATCAGTTGTGTAAAGGAGTTGCCCACTGTCATAGTCATGGAGTGCTTCACAGGTCATTCATTTTTCTTGTTTATGATCTTGTATTGCTGTTAAAATTAATCATTATGTAGACTGATAGATGGGTATCCGAGCCTAACAGGGATTTGAAGCCTCAGAATCTCTTGGTGGACAAAGAGAAAGGATCTTGAAAATTGCAGATCTCGGGCTTGAAGAGCATTTACGATTCCACTCAAGAGCTACACTCATGAGGTCTTGTAATTTATGTAATTTATGCATGCATGGCAACTAATTTTCATTGAGAATTTAGTTCAGTCGTTCTTCTTGTTCTGACTCTTTGAGTACATGGCTTCTTACAAATGCAGATTGTTACACTCTGGTATAGAGCTCCAGAGGTGCTACTAGGAACAACCCATTACTCAACTGGAGTAGACATGTGGTCTGTCGGGTGCATTTTCGGTATGTCTTCTCCTCTCTTGTTCAGCCTTGTGGTTATGGAATCTCATTTTGTTTCTTTGAGATTGCTTGTTTTGGTCATATCTTTTGTGGAAGATATGAAATCATCTACTGCAAGTGGTTCTGGCAGTAAGAAATTGGCTCACCTGCAGTATCTAGCATTGTGCACTGCATCTATAGATTTGGTAGAAGATTTTTAGATAAGCGAAATTGATTTTATATTTATTATTGTGGAATTACCCGTGTGATCAGTGATTTTCCAGTTTAAAGTTTGTTTCATAGAAAAAAAGATCAATCAATTATTGTGGAATTAACTCTGAGGGATGACCTAGAGTGTTGAACTTGACTTTCTTTTGTCATGGAAATGTTTGTTTCATCATGTTATGTTGACTTAGGGCTAGGCTGACACGGGTCTAGATAAAATATCATTTAAAAGAGATTTAAAAAGGATGCGTCCTATGTTATATGTAAGGTAGAATTGTGACATGCCCTTATCAGGTAGGCAAATTTCACTACACAAACAGTTCACTGATATTGCAATCAGAGATAATACATTTTACTACTTAGCATTGCTTGCAAGGCCTAGAAGTCGTCCAATCATGATCCTTTGGGTAGTTTCGGATCATTTTTTTTTAAAGGACTGGTCCAATGGGGGAAAAGTTCTGTCAGCTTTGATGACGAGGGAGACATTTAGGGTGAGGCTATCATGGTATTACATGTCGAAAGGTGTTTTGGAAATGTCAAAAGGTGTATTTGACACATGCCCCTCGGTGTTGAAGTATCATCTATTCAATATGTAACCAAAACATGATGGTTGAAATACCAGTGCTGCGTTTGTCATTTCCTCCAATGAAACCTAGTTTTCAGCTTTCCTATCATATGGATTAAGCTCCCGTCATAAAAATATGTGAAATAAGTGCCGCTAAGATAATTATATGTAAAAATCACGTATCTCAATACACTAAAGAGATATTGGAATACTGTAGCATCAAGAGTGTAGAGTTTGGAATGTGAAAGTGCACCTATGGAAATTTCATCTGGTGACACTAATGGATCTCTTCAAATGTTGGTAGTGAAAACCTTGGATTGTGTGTGTCATATTTGAGTTTGTCCTTAACGGGTTAGAGATCTCTTCCAATGTAAAAACCTTGGATTGTGATGTGTCATATTTGAGTTGTCCTTAACTTCAATCTTGTTAGCTTTAGCAGCTAAAAGTAAAACTCAGATTATTATAAATATTTTCATCTTTCTTGTCAATATATCTACTCTGATTTAGGCTCATGTGGATAATACATGATGTTTCTTTTAGTCTTATTCTCTCTTATCAGAAATTCTATTGTCACAGCTGAAATGGTGAGAAGACAAGCATTATTTCCCGGTGACTCAGAATTGCAACAATTGCTCCACATCTTCAGGTAACTAGATAATTTTTTCTTTTTTTGCAAGTACTGCTTAATATGTGAGTCACGCTTTGTGATACATTTCAATATTTCCAAACAGAGACACCCTCAAGCAATTACAATAATGTCCAAATTTCCAAACACACACACACACACCCCGTCAAGCAATTGTAGCAAATAATCATAAACAAAAGTTGCATGCTGAGAGCAAATAACTTTTTGAGCTCTAGCTATAACTGTTAATTAGTAAAAATATGCAATGTTGGGTTATTTCAAACTAATAAATAACCGGTAAGGTTGAAAGGTTTCATATATAGCTAGTAATTTTTTTTATTTTTTTGCAAGTACTGCTTAATATGTGAGTCACGCTTTGTGATACATTTCAAAATTTCCAAACAGAGACACCCTCCAGCAATTACAATAATGTCCAAAATTCCAAACACACACACACACCCCGTCAAGCAATTGTAGCAAATAATCATAAACAAAAGTTGCATGCTTGAGAGCAAATAACTTTTTGAGCTCAAGCTATAACTGTTAATTAGTAAAAATATGCAATGTTGGGTTATTTCAAACTAAAAAAATAACCGGTAAGGTTGAAAGGTTTCATATATAGCTAGTAATTTTTTTTTTTTTGCAAGTACTGCTTAATATGTGAGTCACGCTTTGTGATACATTTCAAAGTTTCCATCCAAACAGAGACACCCTCAAGCAATTACAATAATGTCCAAAATTCCAAAACACACACACCCCCCCTCAAGCAATTGTAGCAAATAATCATAAACAAAAGTTGCATGCTGAGAGCAAATAACTTTTTGAGCTCTAGCTATAACTGTTAATTAGTAAAAATATGCAATGTGGGTTATTTCAAACTAATAAATAACGGTAAGGTTGAAAGGTTTCATATATAGCTAGTAACAATATTCCTCTTGTAGAGCTGTGCCTTCATTTGTGCCTTGTCTTGGGTTCTCCCATGCTGGGTGGTGGGTGATAAAGCCCAGTCACAGTACAGAAATATATATGGCCCCCTCATGTACCATAACTTTTTGCACTAGGCCCATGGTGGCAGATTCACTTCCAACCCCAACTAAATTGGATTACTTACTTTTTCTTTAAACATGCCGCTTAGATGAGGTAGAATTTACATACCATGAGAGGGAGTCACCGCTCCGCTGCCCTTCCCTTCCACCCACCCACGCCCACATAATACGCACATGCCCACCTGCCTGCCCTAATAATGTGTAGCAATATATAATGGCGCTTTCACTTCACATTAATGTGGTATGTTTTTGACGTTTTATTTTTTTTTCATTCTTTTGCCACTTGTCATTTTCTGAAAGGTTGCTGGGGACTCCAAGTGAAGAGCAATGGCCTGGAGTGAGCTCCCTAAGAGACTGGCACGAATATCCACAGTGGAAGCCCCAAAATTTGGCACGTGCAGTTCCGACGCTGGAACCTGAGGGCATTGACCTTTTATCTGTAATTTACTTTTTCAATACATTTATAGATTAATGTTTTCTGGTTACAAAAACAGACCACATAATCTAGGTGGCTGGTATTAGTCAGTTTTGGGTTATGAATCTGATTAAATCTTCTGTGAAATCTTGCAGAAAATGCTACAATATGATCCAGCTAACAGGATATCGGCAAAGGCAGCAATGGAACATCCCTACTTTAACAGCCTCGACAAATCACAGTTCTGATAGTTGTGTGTTCTATGAGATTCATTAATTGTGGAATGCTTCTTCTCCTTTTCAAGTCAGATTTGAATGGAAGAACAGTGGCGTGCCTGACTAGTTGCTTGCCTTGCTCAGTATACCAGCTTAAGGTTTGTTGTTAAGGTTTCGTAATTGTATAATAAACTGCTTCACTGCACTACATATGTTCAAACTTCTTGTAGACAGTTTATCAGACTGGTATGTCACATTACATTGTCAAACGGGTTTGATATATTTCACAAAAGTTTTGACTTTTCAGTTCTGTATACTGGACTAGCTTCAGTGCAAGACGTGTTTTCACATTCAATTGGTTTGACATTCTTTCAGACAGTTAATGATACTGGCTTTTATTTTGTTAAATGGTTGATATTTTTGAGAGTCCTTTTCTCTCTTTCTTTTGTGCTGGGCACACTATGCAAATCCAGAATCTGGACTATATCACCACCTATCGTGCAATCATATGAATTCCTCCAAACTTCGTTATCTTGACCTGCAGCAACAAGATAGATTGCTGCCAGCCATGCAGAAATTGGTACTGGAAACACAAGGTAGCTAGCATACATGCGTATTGTTGTTGCTGCTGCGAATTAGGTGTTTCTTCTTCATTGACAATCCTGATTTTGTCAGAATAAGGAAAAGGGTAATACATTATGGTGGATAACTCCCATCTTCCCCCAAGTTGTCAAAAGATTCCTCCATATGAACTGATCGCAGAAAGCTGCTTTCTGACACTCTACACTCTGAGTTCAATAAACATGGATGACATTGTCAATGGACTTGATACTCATTTAATGGCACAAGGTTTCATAAAAGCCATGTTTTTGAACATTTCATCGAAAAGTTCACAGGTTACATATTACGTTTTGAAAAGTAATATAGCTGAAAATGTTCACAAGGTTTCATTTAATATAGCTGAAAATGTGGAGAATTTTTGAATTAAGGCTGTTATTTTCCACTTGATAAAAGCGTTTTGAAAAGTTGAAGTTACATATTACGTTTTGAGTAAATCAAAATTATATGTAAAAGAATATTTGGAACTGTTTTTTATGCGGACAATAGAACGAAGATATGACAAATCTTTCATCGTTGGAGAAGACGCACGCGCTAACTAAACATAGATCCAGTAGTAGTTCTACTAACATTAGGAAAACTAATTTATATTTCTTATATTTTTGATTTTTAGTAACTGAAGTTTTAATAAGACCCTAGTTTTTTTATGTATTTTATTTTTCTTTTTAGACTTTTAATTTCTTTTAGGATTAAGATTAATCCCAATACAAGTAGGAGTTACAATTTTGTAGTCTATATAAATAAAGACCCATATGTATTCAATTTTTTACAATCAAGATGAACAATAAAATTTGTTAACTCTGTGATTTGATAATGGATCTTGAATCCTCTTTCTAATAGTGGTGGGATGCCTTATTAAACCATGATTAGTAGTGGGGTGGGATGCTCTAATTGGTTTATCATAATTTATTTCCCCTCTCTCAATCTCTTCACAACAAATTTCTTTTATCTCTAAATATATTGTCGAATCTTTCTCTCGTCTACTGTCGATCTCGACGCCCATTGTTAACTTTTTCTTCACCACTGAAATCGAGGTCTTCCAGGCCTTTTCATGCCACCAAAATCAAGAAGAAAACATATTCGCGCGAGCAAAATTATGTACCGGCAAGTTTTCTTATTCGGGCCATACTCACTCATCCGAAGTTAAAATCACGCACTGTTTGAAGCGTTGAATTCGTGACAGAAAGAGCTACAATACTAAAGAATCTCAAAGTAAGAAAACAAAAAATATCAGATTTATTTCACAGATAATTTAAGAAGTACAATTCCAATCCATAAACTGTTTGTTTACAAGTCGGATATACATCTCTAACTTATTGTCAACTTTGATCCATTGCCCACTTTAAATTGCAAGTATGTGATCTGTTACTCCTTTGAGTTGCTTGGCTTCTTTATTGATAGTAGAATTTGTTAGCTACATTATAATAATATTTAATTAGTAATTTGATATTTGAATTGATTTAATACATGCATATTAAAGAAACATATCTAATATTAACTGTTTTAAGCTTTTCTACTAATAATCGTTCTTATAGGTGAAACGTTTAATTGAGTTATTTAATCTATTTTTTTCGCACACGTACACGTTTCACATTGTAATAGGACTCTAATTTTTTTATATATTTTCTTTCTTATAGACTTTTGCTTTCTTTTGGATTAAGATTATTTAATCCCAATAAAAGTAGGAGATGCAATTTTGTAGCCTATATAAAAGACCATATGTATTCACTTTTTTTTACAATGAAGATGAACAATGAAAATTTGCTATTCTCTTTGTGAGTTGGTTATGGATTTTGAATCCTCTTTCTCTAGTGGTGGGATGTCCTATTAAACTCTGACTAGTGGTGGGATGTCCTAATTGGTTTATCAAAATTTTATTTTTCTCTCTCTCAATCTCTCCATGACAAATTTCTTTCCTCTATAAAAGTATTGTTGAATCTCTTTCTCTCGTCACGTTTACTGCCGATCTCGATGCCCATTGTTATCTTCTTCCTCACCACTGAAGCGGAGGTCATCTGGGCGTTATCCGTGCCACCAAAATTGAGAAGAAAAAAGATTCGCGCGAGCAAAATTTTGCACGGCTGGTAGCTTCTTATTCGGGTCATATCTCACTCATCCGAAATTCAAATCACGCACCGTTTGAAGCGTTGATTTATTTCAAAGTAAGAAAACAGAGAACCAGATTTATTTCACAGATAATTCAAGAGTTACAATTCCAATGTATAAACTGTTTATTTACAAGTCGGATATAAATCTCTAACTTATTATCAATTTTGATCTATTGTCCACTTTAAATTGTAAGTATGTCATCTGCTTAGTTGCTTTGCTTCTTTATTGATAGTAGAATCTGTTACCTACATCATAATAATATTAATTAATATTTTGATATTTGAATTGATCGAATACATACATGTTAAAGAAACATAGCTAATATTAGCTGTTTTAAGCTTTCCTACCAACGATCGTTCTTATTTGTGAAACGTTTAATTGAGTTATTTTATCTATTACTTCCGCACACGTACACATTTCACATCAGTTTGGTATCAGAGTACAGTTAGGTAGGATTTGCATCTAGAAAGCATTTAAATGTAGTTTCTTGCATCTAATTAATTTTAAAACCCAAAAAAATTAGTGTAAATTAGAAAACCTTGAAAAGTAAGTCTTTCTCTGGAATTTCGTACGATTGGTGACTAAGCAAGGAGGGGTATTCAACGTGCTTCTGTGATTAAAAACACTAAGTACGAAAAACCTCCCACCTGAGTTGCGCCGACCAGACCAATTGGACTGGAAAATTAGGGTTTGACTGACCTGATAATTTTCGAAGACAAGTTCTTGAAAATCAAACAAAAAAATTTTCAAAATTCAAAACAAAAAAAACAGTATAAATTTACATTCATATTAGGACTCATACATTGCATGCCAACTTGTAGTAGTTCTCCATACTTGTGTGAAAAAATTAGTGAACCCAACACTGATTCCATGGCCTCCCAACCCACCCTAACTGATATCATGGCTAAACTTGATTTCCTAATTCAAGAAGCTAATGCTTTTCATTTAGACGCAAAACGATTGAAAGAGAATGTCAATAAGGTAGTGTCCAAATTGGAGACCCACAAGCAGAACCCGAAAAGCAGTACAACTTGTGTAATTCCTATAATTAGAAAAGTTGTGAACAAGCTTGATAGCACTATTCCTCTGATATTCACTCCCGTGGTTAAAGAGTTTAGTGATGTCCCTAAAGAGTTTTAAGACAAACCATCACTAATATGTGATACCCAACCTGAGATTGAATCTGATTTCAAAGAGTTTACATATCACCCGGACATAAATTCTGATGAAGACTTAGATGATGACTTCGCCGACGACCAAGTTCATGAAAAACTAGGAGATGACGTCGTGTTCATGAAGAACTAGGAGATGACGTAGAGTCTAATACCTTGCTTTTCTCTGAAGTCATCCAGTGATTACAGAACTTGTTAACATTTTTTCTAAAAATGTTACATACAAAGGCATTAGTCAAACACTTTCAAGTCACTTATCCATTATTGATGGATTAAAGTCATTGTGGAGTCTAGTACTGCCTTATCACAAAAAAATATAAGAACTGTAGAGTTATTGTGGACAATAAAAATTGCACCAATGTAGTATTCTTTGAGGTATTCGAAAATGATGGATTAAAGTCGTTACCACATTCTTACCCAGTTAAGATATCATGGTTCAAGTCTACAATCATAAAAGTCTCACAACCTTGTCTAGTCTCAATCAATTTTCATCTAATTTTAGAGAACTATGTAGCATATGTTAAGAATCAAGTCTAAGTTCTCCACTGCTTTTCAACTCTTAACCAATTGTCAAACTGAAGTCGTTCATGAGTCTGCATTATCATCTTTTGTATCACATGTACACATGGAATCATATCACAATTTACACAAAAAAAGTCATGGATAAGATTGCTCAAAATAACGTCATCTACAAGCTTCGAATTGATATTAGAAAATTATTTAAAACTTTTAATGTGGGTGATGTTATTTAACTTGCTTGTAGTATCGATTCGTTTCAAATCTTAAAGAAACTAAATTGTCATGTTTATGTTATATATTTAGGTATCAATTTTATTATCAATATTGAAGATCCAGTGAATTACAAAGGTTTTCATTTTAATCTTTGCAACTTCTTTATTGATGAGCCATCCCTTGAGCCTATTTTTGAGAGACCCTTTATTCCACCAATTCTAAATATTTTTTACCTAATACAATGGACATATTGATAAAATTTTGGATAATGAAATTATCATGATTTGTAAGTATTTGGTTCGACGAAAAGGAAGAGCACCGACTGATTCTAATAGGTTGAAGCAAGATGAGATCACTTCTATTACTGACTTGATGGAGTCGAGCTCTCTCCACCATGGGGAGAATGATACAGATAATGGAACGAAGATATGGTAAATCTTTCATCATTAGAGAAGACGCGCCAACTCAATAAAGATCCAGTAGTTCTACTATCATTAGTATTTCTAATTTATATTTCTTGTATCTTTTATTTCTAATAACTGAAGTTATAATAGGACTCTAGTTTTTTTATGTATTTTCTTTCTTTTAAACTTTGATTTCTTTTAGGATCAGAATTATTTAATCTAATACAAGTAGGAGATACAATTTTGTAGCCTACATAAAGGCTCCTATGTATTCATTTTTTTTACAATGAAGATGAACAATGAAAATTTGCTGGTCTCTTTGTAAGTTGGTTATGAATCTTGAATCCTCTTTTTAATAGTGGTGGAATGCTCTATTAAATTCTGATCAGTGGGGGATGCTCTAATTGGTTTATCATAATTTTATTTTTCCTCTTTCAATCTCTCCACAACAAATTTCTTTCCTCTCTAAAAGTATTATCGAATATCTTTCTGTCACCACGTCTACTGTCGATTTTGACGCTTATTGTTACCTTCTTTTTCACCACTGAAGCTGAGGCCATCCAGGCCTTCTCCACGCCACCAAAATTAAGAAGAAAACAGATTCGCACATGCAAAATTCTGCACCGACAAGTTTTCTTATTCGGGTCATATCTCACTCATCTGAAGTTCAAATTACGCACTGTTTTAAGCGTTGGATTCGTGACAGAAAGGGCTACAATAATGAAGAATCTCAAAGTAAGACAACAGAGGAAATCAGATTTATTTCACAGGTAATTCAAGAGGTATAATTCCAATCCATAAACTATTTATTTACAAGAATATCTAACTTATTATCAATTTTGATCTATGACAAATATGTGATATGCTTCTCCTTTGTAGTTGCTTGACTTTTTTATTAATAGTAGAATCTGTTATCTTCATAATAATATTTAATTAGTACTTTGATATTTGAATTAATCTAAATCATGCATATTAAAGAAGCATAGCTAATATTAACTGTTTTAACTTTTCTACTAATAATCGTTCTTGTTAATGAAATGTTTAATTGAGTTATTTTATTTATTGCTTCTGCACACGTACATGTTTCACATCAGTTTTAGATGCATATTGGAAGGTTTTGTTCATTGAAAATGCCTTAAAGGGGACCAGAAGAAACTTATAATCACTGATATGATTGTATGACCTGGGAAAGAGGGAGACAGTGAATTGCCGTAAAAGTTTTCCTTGAATCAAATGAAAAAGATTACAACAAGAACTGTTCCTTCCGGTTACAAGGGAGGGAGAATATTGAATCTTGAATTCCCCCTTTGTTTAAGGCTGGGTTCTTCGTGTGGCGATGGAGAGTGAATCTTGTTCTCCGTTGACCAGATGACCGTCCTTCAGGGATCTCCTCTTCGGCCGGTAGAAAGAGTGACACAGCTCCGTCTACCAAAACTCTAAAAGAGAAGGTAGGCGAAGGCTAGCTCGTACGCAGCAAACTTGCTCAAGAGTTGATCTGCTTCTTCTCTCCTTCTGATTGCCGATTGCCAATTTCTCGATTTCCGGATTGATTCTCTCCGATCTCTCCTCTTTTTCTGTTGATGCAAACAAGGCTATTTATAGAGGTCCCAGGGGTGAACGTGCCCCTTGAAAATGCTCCACAATGAGGGCCAACTTCCCCGCTACATGGGCGGTAACTAACCCACGTGCCTGCTAAAGACATGCCACGATGGGGGCTGATTTCCCTTACGTGTGGGCAGTGATTGGTCCCTTAACCAAGGCGGTTATAACTGAGACGCGGGTGTCGAGCTGACGCGCCTTGATGCTGAGACGCGGGTGTTGAGCTGACGCGCCTTGATGCTGAGACGCGGGTGTCGAGCCAACGCGCCTTGATACTGAGACGCGGGTGTCGAGCCGACGCGCCTTGATGCTGAGACGCGGGTGTCGAGCCAACGCGCCTTGACGCTGAGACGCGGTGTCGAGCCAACGCGCCTTGACGCTGAGACGCGGGTGTCGAGCCAACGCGCCTTGATACTGAAACTTTACTTTTCAATAGCTTGTCCTCCAGTAACTTTTGGACAGCCTACAGAACCCCCTCTAAAGTTTTCGATATTCCGCAGCTAACTGGGACGGAATTCGAAATACTTTGGACTCTACCTGAATTCACCTTCATGGCTGGACTGTTGATGCTCCGGGTTCGATCTTATCTGAAGTTGGTCTTCGTGAGTGTACTGTTTGAACTCTTTGAAGCCACCAGAGTTGATCATGTTGAGTGTCTAGATGCACAGTCTAAACCTCCCCGATTGCTTCTAGTCTGTCACGGGTGTGCTTTAAGCCAGGAGTGGTTGGTCGTCTGCTTGCGTCAGTGTACTGTTGAACTAATTTTGTAGAAGCAGGAGGCCGAACGCAGGTTCTTTTTAAAAAGCCGAGATGGTACTGCTTGTAGAGTGCGTCCTTTGGCAATGGAAACGCGCCTGATCTTCTATGAGGCAGACGCGATGTTAGGCCCGCTGGGTTGGACGCGGACTTTGTAGAGAGACGCGACCTTCCGAAATGCATTTATGGAGATGCTGACGGGGCATGTCCATCGAAGAGGTGCGTCCCTTGGGTGCGAATCTGTGCCGTGTGATGATTACGCCGTCAGCTGGCCTGGGGAACCGGCAGGATTTCACCTTTTGGCGCGCGGATTTCTTGGTTCATTAACTGAACCGCGCCACGTGTCAAATGACGACTCGCTGGGGAGTCGTGACGTATGATCTTCGCGAAGATTTGCTCTACGCGTCATGCGATGATTTGCTGCAGCTTTTATCGGGTCACACGCCACGTATCTTTGCGAATCCTTGTGCCTATAAAAGGCAACAGTCAGAGAGACCTCTTTTCTTCTCTGAACGCACTTGCTCAAGAGAGTTCTCTTCTTCCTCTGTTGAACTGTTCATCTCCATTACTGAATTTTTGAACTGTTCATCTCCTTTTTTTGGAATTAAAAAATGGCACTCAAGACCAAGCCAACCGCCTCTTCTTCACGGGCGACTGCCGCCGAGGTCCAGAGGGGCGCTTCCTCTGCGCAGGATGTCGCTTTCCCAGGTATAATGCCTTTTGGGTGTGGGTTTCGCCATTAACGGGAGCTCATAGAACCCTAAGAATCCTTAACACAAAATATAACTCGTGTTTGATTCTCAGGCGCGGTCTCAGACGCAGTCTTTGAGTTGATAACCGAGGCGCGGGTTTGGACCCTCGCGCCATTGGGTCCTGCGTTTCGGATTCTTCACTTAGAATATTTCTAATTGTGAAGGGTTCAGACGCGGACTTGGTTTGCAGAACGCGGATTTGATCCTTGCGTTCTGTTCCATCAGCTGCCGATTTTAATGAATCTGGCACTTGCGTCCAAGCAATTAGAAATCTGGGGGTGTGAAAGGAAGGGAGTTACCCTCCTTAACTTCTGGTGGTTGTGGTGATGGAAGGGTTAAGGTGGATAACTCCCTTCTTTTCGCACCTCAGAAGTGACATCAAGGACATTCCATGACCTTCTGGTGGTGGAGACACGGATCCTGCAAGTCTGGACGCGGGTTTGATAATTCCTGCGTCCAGTATCTCTTCTGCGTTTGGACGCGGTTTCGCAGGTCTGGACGCGGATTTGATAATTCCTGCGTCCAGTATCTCTTCTGCGTCTGGACGCGGTTTCGCAGGTCTGGACGCGAATTTGATAATTCCTGCGTCCAATATCTCTTCTGCGTCTGGGTTATGAACACTTAGCATTTAAGTATCTAACTAAGTGTCTTTTCTTTTGCAGTGCCCCATCCTTCTGCCTCACTCTCCAAGACGCGCCACTTTGGACGTGTAGGTGGTGCTGACCGGGACTTGACCTTTGTGCTACGAAGGACTGTCCCTGTGACTGCTGACCAGTCGCAGGATCGCAGGGAGAGGCTCTCTAATGTTGACATGAGAACTCTCCGGGTACTTATGACCGATGCAGCATTCACAACGGATGCTCACGTCAAGCTGGAGAAGCCTGCCTTCTTCTTCGGAGATTGTATCGACGACGGCGGCTATCGTGTGTATGACGGAACTTATAAATGGCTCCGTCAGATAAAGGGTGGAAGATTCTTTCTTCCGAACATGGAGAGGATGTTCCCGCTGTCCTACTTCCAGCACATGTCCGTCCCTCGGAAGATGGAATGGGACCTTTCTCGATACGTCCCTGAGATTACTCTCGGTGATTTGGGTTCCCATAAAGTACACCGTCATGATAGCCATGACAGATCGGTTCTCGGCCTTTTCCCTGGGTCGCGCAAGTCTGAGGTTCCGGTTGGAGAGATACCACAACTTGGCACTACCTTCCTCAACTCGTTCATGGAAGCGGAGGGTGATTATCCGGTCGGTTTCCGTCCGCCCGGGTGGGTCCATTCCATGGAGAACTACTGGTGGGGCAGGATGGTGGGTTTCGTCCTCACCGATCTTGGGGATCTGCTAAAGCGTGTGGGACTGTACCCGGCGGTCAGGGCCGTACAGTGGGGTGTCCCACCAGGCTTTCATAACTTTTTCGGGGTCCTGGAGCGCTACAATCCTCTGACGGGGACATTCTTTACCCCGGTCGGAGAGATAGGCCTTGCACTGCACGAGCTACATGAGGTCTCGGGGCTGGCAACAGGGGACATTCCCTATGAGGAATATGTCCCGACCACTGAGGAGCTCCACCTCCTGAAGAAAGAGTTTCCTCGGGTGTACGAGACTTACTGGGAAGTGATGTGTCACTTCCACATTTGCGGTCAGCTAACCTCCTGGAGGGCGCAGGGAGTCAAGCAACTGTCTTGGGCCAGTTACTTATTCAACGGTGTCAATCATAAAGACAATCCGATAACCCGACTGGCTCCCAGTTCTGACAAGGAGATTGAAGACAGGATCACCCAGGCTCCTGAAGGCTTCTACACCACAGTTTCGAACGAGGACGGTTTCGATCCTGACCTAGTTTTTGAAAGCTTCCACCATCAAGCCCGGACCCCTATCTCCGATAGGGCACTGTTGGCAGGTTTCTTGATGCTGTGGCTGAAGCGTTGTGTGGTGCCCACGCTGCCACATGAAGCTATTGTTGCTGACGTGGTGTACCCGGCGGTGCTCCTGGCTCATGGCAACCCTATAGCCCTTCTCCCGGCCGTGGCGGCTGGTATTCAGAGCGGGTTGCGGGCGCTAACCAAGAGTTTCTGCGAGGCGCCAAAAACTGTCAACTCCCACGGTAAGCCATATGTTGACTCGGAAGGGAATCCGACGGTGAAGCACCCCAACCCTCGGATCGAGCTGCCTTATACGTACCTCATGGCTTGGTACGTGATGCACTGCCCTTCTCTGATGACGGCAGTGCGTTGGAGGGAGAGTTCCATCCCTTTTGTGCAGCGGTTGGAGGATTCGAGCTGGCGTGATCTTTATATATATTACGTCCGAAAGCGACTTTCAGATCCTGCGAATTACCAGCTCAATCGCTACTTCCCCGAGTTCTCTGGTGCATCTTTCGGGGATCTATTTACTGATTCTGCTGGCCCAGACGGCTTCACGAGGTTGTCCGCGGGAGTCTTTTGGTGGTTGATCAATATTCGGCCCGGATATGTGCTTTTCCGGCAAGGGACTTCATGCACCATCGAGCCATACATGCCGAGTCGTTTCGCTCGACAGTTTGGCTACGATCAACTGTACGTCGGGAATCCCAATGCTCGACTTGCCTTCGAAGGGAACTTGTTCGAAGGTGCTCGGGCTTGGTACTACAGTGTGGCCGGAGGGACGGGAGCAACTTTCCGTCTACCTATCGAGGGATCCAAGTGCCGTATGAGCTTCAGCTTCTGCACTTGGTATTTTCAAGCCATCCAGACATCAGACTTTGTTCCGGCGTCTTCATGTATTGAGAGCATCAATGCAAACCTCGAGGCAAGGTCAGAGTCTGGTAAACACTCGAAACTCACCGACCAGTACTTGAAGGCCCAGAAGGGGGTCGGGAGAAGATCGGGAAGGGAGCCACGAGCAATAAGGGCGGAGTCGCGACCAACAAGGGAGGAGCCGCAAGCAGCAAGGGCGGAGCCACGAGCGACAAAGACTCGACAGGCGGTAAGCAAGCGTCGTCAGCGCTCTGCTTCAACTGCTGAACCTGCTCCCAAGAAGGTTCGGAGAGACTTGACAACCGAAGTCTCCCAATCCGAAGACATCCCTGCTGTCGTTGAGGTACCGAGGGAAGAAGATATAGCTGAAGAGGATGTTCCTTTAGTCCGTGCCCCTAGGTCGAGCAGCAGAGACCGTAGGTCTACGGAGGAAGGGGAGCTCGTTGACAGAGCCACCACCGCTGACGAGGATGAGCAGCTAGAGGTCGACATCATGAGTGGAGGAGATGTCGATATTCCGGGGATTTCAGTTCAACCCGGATTTTTACTTGCTCATGAAGGGAGAGATGAGGCACAGCAACCTGGGTCACCTTGTGTCTTCATTTCCAGTCCTCGGGCAGTTGACCCCAGTCCTACCACTGGGGTAATTGGTGGCAAGGCTCCGGCTGCAGAAGTCTCGTGCGGGGCGCTATCGTCTTCCTCACTCTCAGGGGAGAGCGAGTTTGAAGACGAGGTCGACTACGGCGATGAACCCGCTCTTCCTGATCCGAGTAAGTTCTCCCACATCTCAGAGGAAGAAATATACGGGGGTGAGCCATCAACGGTATCACAGCTGGTGATTACTCCCACTGAAGGTATTCTTTTCACCTTTTGACCTAATTTCCCTTTTCATTTTGAAGAGGATGTTTTAACATTCTTCTTTTATGCTGTAGGGTTGGCCGGGGACATTGAAGCTGTGATCTTCTCGCATATCGAGGAGACGGTAAAAGAGCTGACCCAGTCCGAAGGAGTCAAGGCTTCAGTTGCCGAGATAATTTCAGAAAGGGCAACTACTGAAATTGGGGAGCCTTCGATTTTGCCGGAAGAGGAGGCAACTCCTAAGGCTGGGGAAGAACCCACTCTGCAGGGTGAAGAGGTTACTATTGAAGCCAGGGAGACTTCCACTCCGCTGGGCTCGCCCAAGGATTCAACATCTCTGGACCTCCCAGAGGTTGCGCTTACTACTCCATCATTAGCTGTGGAGGCTCCTGCAGCGATAACACTTTCGGAAGCGCCAGTGGCCAGCACGACTCTCGCGCAAAAAGAGCCGGCTTGCACCCCTTTCTTCATGATAGAAAGGGGGTCGGGGAGTACCTCGGGTGATGACACCATGGATTTCCTGACACGCAAAACGGTACAGCAGTTCCTTGACGCGATGCGATCGTGCATCGATTTTATCCTGTCTGGGCGTAGCTCTTTTGACTTTGCCCGGACGTTTCTCGAAAACATGGCCGGTAACATCGAATTAACCGGAGGCTCCTTGCTTGCCAAGTCGTGTATGCTGTTGGTGGAGCGACTGGGGAGTGACCTGAAAGAGCTAAAGTCTTTGGACAATGCTAGTTCTTCTCAAGAAGCCCAGGTCATCTTGACTAGGCTCCTAGCCACCCAGGAACAAGAGCGACAGGAGGTGGAAGCACAAGTTGCTGAAGAGGTCCGCAATCTCGAGCGTTCCCAAGCTGAATGTCAGAAACTGGCTGACGATTCAATGGAATCCGAGTTCATCTGGCAAAACGCAGAGCTCGCCATTACCAATGCTCGGTCTGCCATCGCTAAGGCGGAAGCCATGATCGCGGAAAATGAGAAGACGCTTGCCACTGTCCGGAAGAGGCTGGAGGAGCAACAAGCTGCGAAGGCACGAGCTGAAGAAAGCCAGACCATTCATTCCTCCAGGTTGGAATCTCTGCGAGCACAGCTGGCTGCAAAACCCTTTTTATCTGGAGAGGAGCTGCGGGTCCAAGCCATGATGGAGGTTGAGAAGGCACGTTAGCACGAGATGCATCGTCTCAGGGAGCGCATCCGTTCTTTGCCGGATCAAGACTTTTAGCCTTTTCCCCTTCTTCCCTTTTTTTTTTGTAAAGAAGAGGACACTCTACTAGAGTGTTTGTATCCACTTTTACTATTTTCGATATAATAAAAGTTTTTGAAGTTTTTGTCCCATCTTCTTTGTTTAGCTGTGGATGAATTCAACTCCCTGATCACTGGTTGTGAATACTGAACTTAGGTAAGACTAAGTTCTTTCAATGAGACGCGGCGTCGAGCTTGATGAGACGCGGCATTGATCCATAGAGTGAGACGCGGTCATCCGTCCATAGGAGCTTAGATAGGACTAAGTCCTTTTGATGAGACGCAGCGTCGATCACAGGGTGAGACGCGGTCATCATTCCATAGGAACTTAGACTTCACTGAGTCCTTTTGATGAGACGCAGCGTCAATCCGTGGGGACAAACGCGGCTTTGAGTAACGCGAATTTGTCCTGTCAATGAAGACGCGACTTGAGCGGATGCGAGGGACGCAGCCTTGTGTATTTTCCACTAATCTCAGAATGGACTAAGTGCTTAGAAAGGGCCTCATTTGCTGAAGGGACGCGACCTTGAGTCACGTGGACGCTCCTTTAAAACGCGGGTGAACGCCTTCCAATTTGAGAAAGGTGACGCAGATTCTTGGACGCGGCTTTCCCATCTGCGTTCAATGCAGCCGGACGCGGCATTCCTATCTGCGTTTAATGCAGCCTGACTTAAAGATTTTCAGAGATCTTTGACCGTCAAGTCTTCGCTGACGATTGGGAAACCGGGTCATCCGTTGTTTCCCGAAGCAGATGTCCACGCGTCAGTTTTCCATTGGGCTTGGGCGTTAATGCCCTTTAATGCAAAACTGGCGCTGATGGTTTGAGATCAGCGCCTGCGATGCTTCCCGAAGCGACGTTCCACGCGTCAGCCTCCCGTTGGGTTTTGGCGGTCGTGCGGTCATTAAGGCCGGCGGTTTTAATTAATGAACCATTAATGACCGTTATCAGGAGTTGCCTATAAATAGGACTCACCCCCTTTCTTTAACAGCGGCTGCTTAGACCGTGCTCTGTTTGAGAACGAGTACTCTGAGGGACTCTGCCTTCTCCCTTCAAGGACCCTATCAGGGGTTTGCCTCCATGGATGAAGGTACCTCTGTGGATGAAGATGACCCAGAGCTTTCATGCTTTTGTTTGGTCTCTTCAATGGATTATCACTGTCAAGTAATTTCAATGGCTAGAAGCGTCTCTTTGAGCACTTTTTACGTCCGCGTCTCAACGCAGATAGTTCAACTCTTAACAGAGGCTTCTGCGGGTATGCCATGCCCACTTACCATGACATTTTAGATCCAACCAAGTTTGAATTTCAGTACGCCCCTTAAAGAGATATCATCTGGACCTTCTTGTGAAGTTGTGGTTGGTGCATTCCTTCTGGAATTTGCGCCGCCGACTTAAACTTCCTTGGACGCGAATATAGAAGTCTTTGGTGTTTGGCCGCGGCTTTACTCATGAAGCTCGCGTTTTAAGGCCACTGACTTGGGTGAATTCCAACTCGGGTTGAAGGCTTCAGACCCGAATCTTGCAACTCCTGTTCCTCCAACAGAGAGATGGCAGTTTTCGGCGTCTGAGTCTTATCGTGTTTCGCAGATGCAAATCTTAGACTGCGTTTGAATCCTGTGTGTGAGTCTGCAGTCACCGCGGGGATTTGGTTTGCGGCGCAGATCATTCCCGCGTCTGCAGTCTTTGACAATTCGTTGCGCGGATGATTCCCGCGTCTGCAGTCTTTGACAATAGCCACGTCTGTGACTTAGTTTTTCTTCTGTTGAAGTGTACTAAGCTCTGAATTGTCTGATTCTCTGTTTGCTTTTTTGCAGGTAGGCTTGGTCATCCTTCTTCATGTTCGCTAAGTCCGTGGGAGAATATATCGGACGGCGAACTTGTTCGATGTTCGTCCACAAGGGAATATATTATGGTCCTCGTCGTCCACAAGGGAATATATTATGTCCCTGACGAGGAATCGACTCTCGCCAAGGTCTCTTCAGATCCACTGCACCAATCATGCCTGCTGGCAAGAGATGGTCAGGGTAAGTATGGCGGCGAGGAGGTTACGGTGGACACGGCGGCAGGTATGATCCTCTTCCTCTCCCACCCCAGAAGTAACATCAAGGACTCCTCATGTCTGCTGGATGGTCTGCTGGGGGAAGAGATGTTCATAAACGAAGGGTTGCCGGACTTTCTGCTTCCACCGGACCTCAAGAACACCATTGCTCTTAGCTTAGTCAGCTAGGGCTCTTTCGATATTTACATCATGCATCGTGGTGTAACCAGCTTCTATTGTAGCCACAAAACATCGCGCACTTGGAATCAGACGCGGCTTTAAGGAGTGAGTGCAACCTCTGAGAGGGAGAGGGACTTCTTTGTACTCCTTAATTGTAACACTCCATCTTATTGTAAGAGAGCGTTTTGACTGTAACACTCAATCTTATTGTATAAGAGAGCGTTTTTGTATCACTTTCATGTACCTGGAAATAAATAAAAGTGACACTTCTCTTTTTGCCTCTTCCATTGTCTTGAACTTTTTTGCCTTTAATTAGACGCATAGAAGCAAAGAGTCTTTGATTTTGTCAAAATTATGATGGAAATTTTAATAAGTCAAACTTTGTGGAGAAAGATCCTATTTCAGGAACTCTCACGATATTGTCAGAGGTGTAATATTAACTTGACAGGGGTGAAATTTTTGATGGACCTGCCACTTTATAAAAAAAGGTGACAAGTAGAATTGGTACCCCCAGGGAGGGTGAACTGTTATCAAGTGTTTGGGATTAACTTGATTGAGCTCAACTGGGGTTTTGATGGAAACACTGTTGATGGTGTAGTATTAACCTAACAATGTTTTTTTTAGGTAGACTTGTTATTCTGTTGAGGAGAATAACAAGTAGGGCTAGACTCGTGGGGAATGTAGGAAAATTTGTTACCATCAGAGGTGTGATATTAACTTAACGGGTTGGAAGTGGTCTTATCAGAAGTGTAATGTTAACTTGACAAGGATGTGAGTCAGAGGTGTGATATTAACTTAACTCAGAAGTGTCACTGTCATAGGTGTAATGTTTAACTTGACAGTGAGGGTAATGCTAGAGGTGTAATGTTGAACTTAGCATTGGTCATCTCGGCTTGCATAAGGAAGTCCGAGGGAAAGTCATGGCCATAGGTGTATTGTTGAACTTAGCAATGACTTGGATGCTAGAGGTGTGGTGTTAACTTAGCATCATCCATTTCAGCTTCGATGTGGAAGTCTGAAGAAAAGTGACTGTCAGAGGTGTAATATTAAACCTGGCAGAAGCTTGATTACTGTTTAGAGGTGTGGTGTTAAACTTTAACAGTAATTTGTCAGAGGTATGATATTAACTTGACAAAGATTGACTCATGATAAGAGTAATTTGAGGACCTGTCATTCTATTGGTGAGAATTGACAAGTGAAAATTTTGAAGTGCCAGAGGTGTAGTATTAACTTGGCGGATTTGAAAATTTGATACTCCGTGTAGAGTTGACAAGCAAAATTTGTACTCGGTAAGGAATATTGAAAAGTTTTCATTGCCAGAGGTATAGTGTTAACTTAGTAATGGTTGTATTTTGTAGACCTACCATTCTGTGGATGAGAATTGGTAGGGGATTTTGGAGGAAAGAGTGGAGCCAAGTCCACTTCAGGATTTTTAGCAAACCCTCAGCTATCAACGGATTTGAGGTGCCTTTACCAACTATCGTTTGAGTTGGGCTAGCCATGCTATTCCCCTCAGCATGATGAGTTGTCGAAGACTTTTGTTAGACTTAAAAGCCAACATTTTCTTCTATCCTTTGCCGTCGGAGGCGTCGGATCAAATGGGAACGTGTCCCTTAGGATTTTTAGCAAATCCTCAGCTGTCAACGGGTTTGAGGTGCCTTTACCAACTACCGTTTGAGTTGGGCTAGCCATGCTATTCCCCTCAGCATGATAAGTTGTCGAAGACTTATGTTGGACTTAGAAGCCAACATTTTCTTCTATCCTTAGCCGTCGGAGGCGTCGGATGTTAATGAAGAAGCTCTTCTTGTTTTGATCAGAGGTGTATTTTTAACTTGATCAATGGGAGAATACCATTTAAGGATAGTATTTCTTCAGGAACCTGCCATTGATTGGCATCATAAGTGTATCGCCATTCAGGGTTATGAGGCGATATGATCCATTTGAGTAGACTGACTCTACTACAAATGGTCCTTCCCATTTGGGTTGAAATTTTCCTTTTGTCTTGTGCGTCATTACCATGGGTCTTCTGACGGCTAAGACAAGATCGCCTTTCTTGAAAGTTCGCACTTTAACTTTCTTGTTGAAGGCTCTGGTAATTCGAGCTTGGTAGAGCTCGATTTGCTGTTGGGCCTGCAGACGCTTATCATCTAAGGCCTCCAGTTCTTGGAGTCGCTGTCGATGCTTCTCCTCGGTTGTCATCTCCGCTGTCAAGGCGACGCGTAGAGATGGAATTTGGATCTCTAGCGGGAGCACGGCTTCGCACCCATAGACCAAAGAAAATGGCGTAGCTTTAATTGGGGTTCGCACAGTTGTGCGGTAAGCCCATAAGCATTCACCCAATTTGTCATCCCAGTCTCGTTGACTTTTCGAGACGAACTTTTTGAGAAGCTTGCCAATAGTCTTGTTGAAAGCTTCTGCGAGGCCATTAGCGGCAGGATAGTATGCCGTTGAGGACACACTCTGAATTCTGAACTTGGCACAGAATCTCTGGAAAGCCTGGCTAATGAACTGGGGCCCATTGTCGTGGACAATTCGTCGAGGTACACCAAAACGGTAAATAACGTGATGTTTCACGAACTTGATCACGTTCGATGATTTGACCTCCTTCAAAGGGATGGCTTCAGCCCATTTGGAGAAATAATCGGTTATTGCCAAAATGAACCGATGTCCTTTTGATGATGGTGGGCTGATAGGGCCAACCACATCCATCCCCCACATTTCAAATGGCCAGGTAGAGGTTGTAGAGTGGAGGTAGCCTGGTGCTTGATGGATGAAATCGCCGTGTACTTGGCAGGCATGACATCTCTTGGCATAAGTGACGGCATCGGCAATCATCTTGGGCCAGTAGTAACCCAATCTTTGGAGTCGATGTGCCAGTTTTGGGCCAGGTTGATGGGCTCCACACATGCCGTCGTGGGCTTCTTTCAATACCTCTTGAGCTTCCTTTGGTGAGAGGCACCGGAGCAAGATCCCGTCATGCGATCGACGATACAATGTTCGCGTAATCGCATTATAATAGAATTTGGGGGCTTTCCTTCGAATGGCAGCCGCCTCTTTGGTGTCTTCAGGCAGGATGTCGTATAAGACGTAATCGATATAGGGGAATCGCCAGTCTTTAAGCTCTGGACCGGTTGATGCTTCAAGTGCTTCTTCGCAGTGACGACCTCCCGTTGACTCCTGATAATCCTCGAGAGCATTTCTCGGGCAATACAGGTCGTGGCTGTAGACGAATATCTTCTCCATTGCTCCAGCTGGAAGAGCTAAGGAGGCAGCCAGGGATGCGAGTGCATCTGCGTGCGCATTTTGCCTGCGCAGTACATGGTCGATGTAGAAGCTTGTAAACCCCTCGGCCATGCGGATAGTCGCGTTGTAATAGGGTACTAAGTCTTCATGTCTGACTTCGTACTCCCCACGAACTTGACTGACGATGAGCTTAGAGTCGTCGTATGCCTCGAGATTTTTAACGCCAATCTCGTCGGCGAATTGCATCCCAATCAAAAGAGCGTTGTACTCCGCCACATTGTTGGAACAAGGCTCAGTTAATGAGACAGCTCGGGGAATCACATAATTTTGTGGGGATACGAGTACTACCCCCACCCCTGCTACTAAGTGTCCCTTCGGGCTTGTTCTTGATGCACCGTCGAAGAAAAGTTGCCAGACTTGACTTTCGAACGATGTCTGAGTCAGACAGACTTCAGCAACTTCATCTGGGAGATCCTCGTAGACTTTGGCTGCCCTCGGATCTGGGTGCTCAGCTAGGAAATCCGCGACTGCTTGTCCCTTAATGGCCTTTTGTAGTAAAAAGCGCATCTCATATTGGGAGAGCAATATGGCCCATTTTGCCAGTCGGCCATTTAGCGATGAAGGTTTAGTCATAAGTAACCTCAGGGGGTTGATTTTTGATATGACGTTTATAGTTTGGCCTACCAGATAGTGTCGCATCTTCTGGATAGCGAACACTAGTGCCAAACATTCCTTCTCGATCGGGTTATACCGATGTTCGGCTCCAATCATTGTTCTACTTAGATAGTAAATTGCTTGCTCACGTCCCTGATCGTCATTCTGAGCTAGTAGAGCTTCCAAAGAATGATCCATCGCCCGGACGTACACCAGGAACGGCTTTCCGGCTACTGGAGCTGCAAGGACTGGCGGTTGAGTGAGGTATTGCTTGATTTTCTCGAACGCTTGTTGGCAAGCGTTATCCCAAGTGAATGAGACACCCTTCTTCATCAGCTTAGCGAAAGGTTGACATCTTCCGGAAAGATTTGAGATGAACCTGCGGATGTACGCCAATCGTCCTTGCAATCCTCTGAGTTCTTTGAGATTTTTCGGAGGTTACATCTCCTGGATAGCACGAACTTTTTCCGGGTCCAAATGAATTCCGGTGGATGTTACAACAAATCCTAAGAATTTGCCACTGGCCACCCCCAGGAAGGACTTTGTGGGATTCATCTTCAATTGATGAGCCCGCATGATGTCGAAGACCACCTTCAGGTCTGCTATGTGATCACCTTTAGTGCGGCTTTTTACCGCGATGTCATCAACATAACATTCCACCGTTTTGCGTGATGGAAAATGGCGTTCATGGCCCTTTGGTATGTTGCCCCTGCATTTTTCAATCCGAAGGGCATGACGGTGTAGCAATATACCCCTAGAGGTGTCCTGAAGGAAGTATGCTTTTCGTCATCAGGATACATTTTGATTTGATTGTATCCTGAGAATCCATCCATGAAGGACATTCGTTCGAATCCACAAGTATTGTCAATCATGACATCTGTGATCGGCAATGGGAATTCGTCCTTGGGGCAGGCCTCGTTTAGGTCGCGAAAGTCGATGCAAATCCGGATCTTCCCGTTCTTCTTGGCGACGGGGACGATGTTGGCTACCCAGTCGGGATGTTGTTCTTCCCTGATGAAGCCAGAATCAATAAGTTTTCTGACTTCTGATTGAATTGCCTCCATTATCTCTGGACGGAACCGTCGCTGCTGTTGTTTGACAGGTTTTGCGTCCGGATTGATGTTGAGGCGGTGCATAGCCACTTGAGGATCAAGTCCAGGCATGTCCTCATAATTCCAGGCGAAGACGTCTATATACTCTTATACAAAAGATATTAGATCTTTCTTCTCTGAAGGTGACAGGCCGTCACTTATGAAGATGGGCTTTGGGTTAGCCTCATCTCCTAGGTTGATCTGAACAACCTTGTCTTCTGTGGGTGGCTCGCGCTGTTCAAAGCGGGTATCCCAAAGAGCATTTAAATGTTTGATCCAAGGATCTGTATCGGATTGGATCATTTCTTCATTTCCATCTTCCAGGCGGCTTGCCGAAACCATGTTCACTGAAAGTTCCTTGAAGATGTTGCCGACACTGACATCTGATTCCCAAGATGATGTGTCTGAAGAGTAATCGTTGCTCGACGATTCTTGAGAATCGGAGGCTGATGGGACCGGAGTTGATACATAGCCCAACCCCCGGCGTGTCCGATGATAATAATCGGGGGCTTTCCCTTTCGGTACAAAGGATTGAAGCAACGTCCTCCTTCCTTTGCCGAAGTTCAACCCGGGTTCGTTGGTCAGGTCGTACCCCATGTTTTTCATCATTCTGAGTGTCTTTGGCTCATAATGACCGAACTGAGGGGATTCTTCCTCGCCTTCCGATTCGTCGCGGGGCGTTGGTTCAGACGAGATTCGCCTAAAAAGAATTAGTTTTTGGCCTTTCCGTCTTGCTGGAACCATAAATATAGATTCTTGCGCATTACCATTGTCTTGGTATGTCTCGAAGGACGATTTCACTGGTACATGCAATGATGTTAAGGCACCCATTGCCGACCAGAGATCGTCATCTATATCAGTGCTAGTATCTGACGGTATTGAATCAGAAGCACACACAGAAAAATACGCAAAATCTAAATCATCATTAATATACCAACCGCCTACATCATCGGTGGTATTATCAACATCGGGTTTATTAGTGCCCGTTACAAGTGGTTCTAACTCCCACAGGCACTCTTCTTTCTCAGGCTCAGTGTCAGCCTCATTACCAGAGTGGCTCCTCTGGTTGTGGGGTTTCATCCGTCTCCACCGGATCTTGGTACAGCAAAGAGTCGGTGAAATAATTCTCGACCCCTTTGAACGGATGCCTTTCGGCGATCAACGTCTGCACATTTCCACTCCCGTCAATGTACTTCATGACTTGGTGGAGAGTGGAGGGAACGATGGAGTTGCGATGGATCCACGGTCGTCCCAGCAATAGATTGTAGGAAGTGTCGGCATCGATGATGTAGCATGCACTTCCGACTTGAGACTTCCAATCTGACACCTGAGCTTAATCTTCCCCATCGGACGGGTCTGGTTGGCATTGAACCCATAGATAGTTGTCTGGGTGGGGCTCAAACGATGGGTAGGAATGCCGAGATGTTGCATGACCCAGCGAGGCATGATGCTCAACGCGGACCCTGGATCTACCTGGATGCGGTTTACCTCGGACGATCCAATATACCCTGTGAAGTACAGGGGTCGATTATGCTTCCCTTTCACCTGCATATCATCTGCCGTGAAGGTGATGCAGGGGGCATTCTGGGAGGTGTGGAGGCAATCCTCTACATCTTCCTCCTTCGGCACCTGGGTCATGAAGACCTCAGCATTTGCCAGAGCTTCTTGCAGAGCTTCCCTGGTTGACTTTGATAGTCTAAGAAGTTCATACAAGGTAATGTGTGCCGGAATGTTGGCCAACTGAGCCAGGACATCAAAGCGGTAAGGTGCCGTAGATCCTTCCGCGATGCCCTTTTGAAGGGCTCGAGAAAATCGAGTCCCCTTCTGCTTTTTCACAGGTGGCTTTGTGGAGGGCCTGACTGGCTCCGCAGTTGGTTGTGGAGGGGCTATCGCCGTCTCGTCGTACTGTTTCAAGTACGCCTGTCCTGAACGGGTTCCCGCCATCGGTTGGTTGGGCTCTGCGGCCAAGACTATCGTTTCCTCCTCTGAGTCGGTCAGTGAAGGGATATCAGTCTCCGCTTCTCGAGAGGAGGCACCCACCACATTGCAGGATGAGGCCTTTGCCTTGCCTTTGGATTTCCTGTTGGTCACAGTAGTCCATTGCTGCTCATTGACAAGGTCAGGGTGGACCCACATAATTTCCCCTTGAGGTGTAGGGACGGGTACCAAGCCTTTCTCATACTGCTGGTGAGGGTCTGTGTTGACCACTCTCAGCTCTCCTTTCGGAACAGGAGTCACCCCCGCAGGCGTTGAGGTTGTCTCCCGAACTGGAGAACCGACGTCACATTAGCCGTCACCTTCTTCTGCTCTGGTCGGAGCTTTAACACATCCGCGTCAATCAGAGCCTGAAGGATGTCCTTGAAGACGTAGCAGTTTTTGGTGGGGTGTCCCAACATCCTGTGATACATGCAGTAGTTGGGATTGTCGGTCTTGCCGACCTCCTCTGGGCGTCGAGCTTCAGGGAGCTTCAGTCGGTTGCTCTTGTTGAGTAGTTTAAAGAGCGAATCGACATGTTCTTCCTTGAAGGAATATTGCTTGTTGGCGCGTGGCTGGCTTGAAGAGCCACTCGCCTTGCCTGATTGAGGTTTGGCGGGAGATTTGGTCTCCGTTGCCAAATTATCCTTCCGCTTTGTTTGGAGGGATGTATCTGGCGCACGCCTTGTCGACCTTTCCGGCCTAGGCTTACCTTCCTCCGCTCTGACGCGGGCGACAATCTCCTCAGCCTGTTCACCTTGTTGGACTAATTGCTTCCAGGTGCGGCTTTCAGCAACTCCTATTTGAGAAAGTAGCGAGGTTTGGAGATTGTGGCGGCATGTTTCCACCAGGGTGGCCTGGGTCATACCGCTTGGACACCGGAGTGCCATGTTCCGAAATCTTTCCACGAAAGATTTGACGGACTCCCCTTTTCGCTGTTTGGTAGCCAAAAGGGTTGGCATTGTGACTTCGGAGTCATCCTCGAAGAAGCGTGTTAAAAAGAGCTTCTCCAAATCGCCCCAGTTCTTGATAGAACCTTCTGGGAGCTTCATAAACCATTCAAAGGCCAACCCTTTCAGGGTGCCGATGAACAGGCGTGCCAGGATGGCGTCATTATCTACTACATTCCCGGTTTGGGATTTGAAGTAGTAGATGTGCTGGTTGGGTGACCCCTTCCCATCAAAGGCTTGAAGAGTTGGAGCTTTGAACTTGGGCGGGTACGGAACCAAGTCCCATTCAGCCGGGTAGGGCCGGACCACTCCTACTTCTTGGAGGTCTTTGCGATTGGCAAGGGCCTCGAGGCGTCGCTCCAGTTGACTCATTCTTTTAACATGAGCCTTTCCCTGGTCTTGGTCGCCTTTTACTTGCGAGGAGGACTTGGACGAGCCAGAGGTAGATCGCCGCGTCTCCTCAGAAGGTTCGGAAGATGAGCTTTCTCCCTTTTTCCCTTTGCCCTTTGACTTTTTAGGAGGGGACCTCCTCCTGTCTTCGAGCAGCTGTGCAATCGCCTGCTTGAGGGAGTTGATAGATTCCTGCTGAGCAAGAATCATATCCATTTGTGCCTTCTGGATCTGCTCCAAACGTTTAGTCGTCTCCTCAGGAGCGCCTATCATGTAGGCGGAGGTCTCCTTCTCGACGGAAGAGTTCGAAGCCCTTGATTCCGCTACGGCGGAGTGAGAACCATTAATGCCATGGGCTAAGGCATTATAGTCAATTGGGGGAATGGCCCCAGTCCGGGTGCGAGTGTGTCGATACACTCCTTCCGGTTCAGAGTCAGACTCGGAGTCGTCTGAGCTGACTGCAAGTTGTTTTCCCTTGCTCCTGCTTGTCATGTTCGCAGTGAGCTCCGGGTACTCGTCAGAGAAGGTTCTCCTTCTGTGGGAGCTTCTTCTTTTAGCTGACGGAGGAATCAGGGTCAGCTGTCTGACTAAAGACTGCTGGTGCACGCCTGATCCGCAACGGCACTCAGTGAGCATATGGATGAGCCGTTGGCAGCAACACGACGAGGTGGCCTGATTGGCACTCCTTTTCTTCATCAGATAATCCCTCAAATCCATGGGAGGGGGATTGAAAAGATCAACCTCGCAACGTCGAAAACGGGAGGGATCCATGTGCTGCACAGCCTGGACGCGGGCTTCAGGGACGCGGTTCTCGCGACGCGGCTGTGTAACGCGCGTCTGGCATCTCTGCTGAGATGAAACGCGAGTCTCGCGTTGCTGCCTGATGCGTCTGGGCAGAGGCACTTGAGAAAGGATGGGCTGCTGGGCCCCACGCCTATGAGCTCGTGCCTCTTGCGCTTGACGAGGCGCAGAGGTCTCACCTTGCGTTTGATGAGTTGGTCCTCGGAGGACCTAACTGAAGGAATCTCGCGTTTTGGACGCCAAACGCGAACTTCACGTACTGGACGCGGCGCGGGCAAGGCGCGAGATTGTACGTCGCGTCCAGCCTCAGTTGGACAACCAACGGTACCACGCGGGTCTCCTGAGAGACGCTGACGCGGGTGTTCTGTGCGACGCGGTTGGTCGCAAAGGCAGATGTGCCTGGGACCACGCGGGCCTTCTGAGAGGCGTTGGCGCGGGTATCTTGCTTGGCACGGTCGGCAGCAGGGGAGCTCAAGAAAGCCACGGATTGGGCGTCGAGGCCATTCCCCGTCGAGACCCGGCGACAGACGCGGGTCTTTGGGCTCTTGGAGCCGGAAGAGAGAAACTCTTCGTACTTCGCCTGGTCGAACTCGACAACGAGCGATTCGACCATCTTCCCCTTATAGTGGACGTCATCTTGCGCCACTATTTGCTCCTCAGTGACAAACGTAGTCCCCAGCGGAGTCGCCATCTCTTGTATGACCCGGGAAAGAGGGAGACAGTGAATTGCCGTAAAAGTTTTCCTTGAATCAAATGAAAAAGATTACAACAAGAACTGTTCCTTCCGGTTACAAGGGAGGGAGAATATTGAATCTTGAATTCCCCCTTTGTTTAAGGCTGGGTTCTTCGTGTGGCGATGGAGAGTGAATCTTGTTCTCCGTTGACCAGATAACCGTCCTTCAGGGATCTCCTCTTCGGCCGGTAGAAAGAGTGACACAGCTCCGTCTACCAAAACTCTAAAAGAGAAGGTAGGCGAAGGCTAGCTCGTACGCAGCGAACTTGCTCAAGAGTTGATCTGCTTCTTCTCTCCTTCTGATTGCCGATTTCTCGATTTCCGGATTGATTCTCTCCGATCTCTCCTCTTTTTTCTGTTGATGCAAACAAGGCTATTTATAGAGGTCCTAGGGGTGAACGTGCCCCCTGAAAATGCTCCACAATGAGGGCCAACTTCCCCGCTACATGGGCGGTAACTAACCCACGTGCCTGCTAAAGACATGCCACGATGGGGGCTGATTTCCCTTACGTGTGGGCAGTGATTGGTCCCTTAACCAAGGCGGTTATAACTGAGACGCGGGTTTCAAGCCGACGCGCCTTGATGCTGAGACGCGGGTGTCGAGCCGACGCGCCTTGATGCTGAGACGCGGGTGTCGAGCCGACGCGCCTTGACGCTGAAACTTTGCTTTTCAATAGCTTGTCCTCCGGTAACTTTTGGACAGCCTACAATGATTTATACAAATCCTAATAGTAACCGTAGCTGGTGTATTAAAGGGATGACATTGGAAATATTTCTTGCATTGAATCTCACACTCAAAAAACTCCACCAATCTCATGAGGATGTATAGTGAAGGCATCTGAAAACTTGCGCTAGGAGGCGTCTGCGTAGGGAGGCTCCTGTCAAGAAACTGATAGTTCATGTTTATGGCTCTGCACTCATTGAATATTCAATCTCTATTTGTTTGTCAAAGGTGGCTGGTGATTGGCTGGAGTTATTTAAAATTCATAGAGAGATATTTTACGAAGATGAGAGTACTCATTGATTAGAGAAAGATCTTCTATTAATATTGGAGATTTTAGTTTTCATTATATGTATGCTCGTCTATAGTCATAGCTTTCAAGGATTCATGTAATTGGAGAGAGTTCTTTGTGTTCCTTTGTCCATTTTGTATTAGAGAAATTAAGTGAGGAACCTGACATATGATTCTGTGATTTATACTATTTTTCTGTAATGGGTTCTTTTCGCTTGATTTTGCTCGTGTGTATAAACACAAATTATTGTCTGTGTCCCTTCTCTATTTGTTTATATTTATTTCTCCACTATTAGATTCCAGTCTGAATTTCATCCATAACGGTTTATATTTCGTCCATAAATATGTCTCTGTTTCTTCTCTTATTTGTTTTTGTTCAATTAATGGCAAATAAATTTGAGAAATTCAACATGCAATCTTCCTGCAATAACTTAGACATTATTTGATCAGATTCCATGAAGTCACATTGTCAATGGGGACTGAAACGAGCATTTTTAATCAGATACGTCAATCTGTTATGATTTCGTATCGCTTCTCTAGGAAATCTTTGGCTACAATTTTCCATCTTGTTCTCTTCAAACTCTGCAGTTGTATTCTAATACCTGTCTTGTTAGTCTCTTTGAAGAAGACACCAAATGGCTCTTTGGTTATGTCCACAAGAGCCAAAAGAATGGAATATAGCATCTGTAATCTATTTTGGCAGACTAAAACCTTGCTTTGCTCGTTGGTGATGAGAATGAGACGAGGGTTGGTTTCATCAGGCTTTGCAGCTGCCCGGCAGTTTGGAACAGATTCAAAGTCCATTGCCGCGCTGGATGCTTCGTTGTCCTCAGTCCAATATTGCCATTCTTCTCTTTATATAAAGTGGTGTGAAGTTGAAGAGAGTGTCACCTGAACAAAAATGGCCAATAAAATTGGTCACATGTTCGTATGGATTTTGTGGGTTCGCCTCAGCTTTTGATGTCGTTCTTGGGGCGAGGAAAGAGCTTAGGCCAGGTGATAGTACTGGAATCACAGTCTCAATGGAAACAGCTCCAGCACCATTATCAGTTGTCGAAAGTGCATGTAAATCGAGGGTGGAGATTTTTGGCTATCCCTGCAAGAAGCATACTGTATCCCCCACTAACCCTCCTGTTATATGTTTATGTATGCTAAGTGCATGCACACGCGCACCATACCATGTTGTTCGTGACACTCAGTAAAATAACTCCAAATTTGATCAGATTTATTTGGGACTTACATCAAATCATGAGAACTGTTTATAGAAATCGACCAGTAATTGAAGGCTTAGATTGATTATATCCTTGAACATAATTTCTGGCGACAACCAGGGTTCCAAATGGCTGGTTCAGGTTCAACCTGGGGGGGCAATAAGACTCCAGTCCTCCTGCAACACAGCCTTTTCATGGTACTAGTAAGTTTCATGAACAACTGCAGCAATTGTAGTGCAGTCGTGAATTATGTAACGACATCTTTGTTGGATGGGATCACATGAATGCTGAACTTGCCTGATGAATAATTAGGATACATTTAGCAGACAACGGATGCGATGTATGGATTGCCAACAGTTGCGGGACAATCTACAGCCAGGGACACGTTACACTCTCAGCCAATGACTCGGTTCTCTCTCTCAACTCGGTTAACTAAGTAATTCATGGCTAATTGTGAATTTAAACTCACTTGTATTTCTTTTGAAGGCCTATTGGGATTGGACATGGGATGACCGAGGAGCCTATGATCTTCCTGCTAATTTTTAGTAGGTGTACCAACAGACAGGCAATCAGAAAATTCACTATGTTGGCCATTCTTTGGTGAGTACTGATTCAGGGGAGTCTGAAGATATTTCTGAGGATTTGAATCCAAATGAATCTTGTGTCTCAAATATTTGGTGAGTACTGATTCAGCGAGCATAACTTACTGAGTATGGTGAGGTCAGCAGCAATGCTTAGCTCACAGCTTATATGGATCAGGTGTTATCGCCCATTGCCCGAACCAGTGGTAAAATGCACTTTTCAGAAGTAGAGGATTTTGCAGAACATATGTACATTAATGTACCTGCTAGACTCTGCCAATTCAAACTAACTGAGCTTTGAATAAATTTGTTTTGCAGGATTATTATAAGTTGGGTTATGTTGAATTTGACCTGAAAAAGGTAACCGGCCTCGTATTAAAATCAATAATAGATAAATAAAACTCAAAGATTATGCTTAATAGCAAGAATCATAAAATCTCTGAAGAATTGTTATCCTTTTTCTGTAAAACTAAAAAATTATATGTATCCTTATTGTTTACAACAGTGAGGATGCCCAGAATCTGCTCAAGCCACTGTTGCAAGCAAGCTGACTGCTTCAATTTGATGACATCCTTCACAGGTAATTTTTTCCTATATTCTTCTATTTCGTGTATAAAATACGAATAATCTACAGCGCATTAGATTTTCAACCCTCAAATTGAAGGACCAAACTGCTGTCTCGATGCCTCTGCCGTCGGTGTCTTCTTGGATCACAAGCCACAGCCAACATCCACGAAGAACTTGATGCACATTGCTCAAAGTAGGTGCAATTGGCACGCAAATTTTACTTATGCATGAACTGATACATAGCTGATGTCTGAATTTTTGTACAGTGGTCCAAGGAAGTACAATTACGATAACGATGAAGAAAACATGAGTCAACGTCCCAGATGACCTCCCCCTTTTCCTCAGCTATGGAAGCGCAGATGAGCTTTCCTATGTGAAAGATGTCCGGCAACTGCTGAACTCCCTGCATTCTCACGACAGCGAAAAGTTGACAGTCTGCTACGGGGATGACTCCACGCACGCTGACTTTCTTATGGCTGTCAATGCTAAATAAGTAGTCTATGACCCTCTTATGGCCTTCTTTGAGCTTCAGTGAGATTCTTGGGGGTGTGGATCAGTGTGAAGAGCTATCTCTGCTATGTGTTTCATTTAGTTGTAAAACCACAAATAAAGCTATATGCAGTCCATATGTTTCCGACTTTTTCTTCTTTTCTTCTATTTGTGAATTTCATTGTATAGAGCAAATGTTTGGCAAAAGAAGAAGAAGGTAAGCTAGAATAAACCTAATTAGTAATCATGAAAGATAGAGTGAAAATTTGAGCAGTTTTGTGAGTAGTCTAATTGAGTGGTATCTAAGCTATATAACTCCAAAGAAATGGTAAGTGATGGTAGTGGTAAGTTAACTGTTGTGCCCCAACAGCGACAACAACCCCGATAGAGGAATCCCCTTAAATCTCCAAGCACAGAGAACAATCTCAAACAGTACAAAACAATCACTGGAGAAAGAACACACACAAACAAACAAATTAACGAGGTTCGGCCTCAACGCCTACGTCCTCGAGGCAATCAGAGAGAGATTTAATTGCTTCGGAAGAAGATTACAATGGCTAGCAGCCTCTTTGAATGCAAGAGAGCTCTAGCAGTTCCTTCTCAAGGACCTTCTTCAAGATACAAACCCTAGAAAACAGCCAACCCCTTAAATACAAACAGATTTTCAAATCTGCACTCGCAGCCGCACCCGCTTGTCGGTCGACCGCGCGGTCGACCGACCCTTCCACCAGTCGACCGGTCGGTCGACTGGGTGCCCAACAGAGAGTTGGGTCACTTCAGTCGGTCGACCAACCGATCGACCGAGCTCTAACTTGTGCACGTTGTGCACGCCGGTCGACCGGGCCGGTCGACCGAGCTTCTGATACTGCGGGCCAGTCGACCGGGCCGGTCGACCGGTCAACCTGCACCTGCTGCTGTTGGCTTGTTTTCTGCTGTTGTTTCCCTTCGTCGTCGACTTCCTCAGCGATCACTCGACGATCCTTATCAACTTCCCCATCAGTAAACTCTCTCTTTCCAACAATTCTCCACCTCGGTGAAGATTTTCCAAACCTGAGCCGATCTCCAACGTACCCCAGTCTATCACCTGGCGAAATCGACACACGATCTCGGCGAAATCGACACACGATCTCGGCTTGCGCGCACCGGACGAAATCGATACACGATCTCGGCGAAATCGACACACGATCTCGGCTTGGAATCTATAGCTCAGCTATCCACTGGAAAGCACCACACATGCCTTTCCTGCACTTCACTTTAGGAGAATTTCATACATGCCGATCAACAAACTGTGGCCTCTACTCCACAACTTCACGACCTCACGAAGACTTCCTCACGAGCCAACACTGACTCTCCAACTGACCAGCTCTATCTAGTCTTCCTGTCTTCCACTGACGGTCCAACCAAGTCTGCGTAGAGCACACCAAACATCATCGGCTTCAACTGGATGCACACTACTCCTTATGCAAGCTCATCATCTTCTCACCGGAAGATTTAACCTGTTCATCGAGATCACATCACCTCACCACTACATGAGATCCAACTGGCCACAACACTTCACCTCTACGTGAAGCCTCTCCACCTCTACGTGAAGTTCCATTGGCCACAACTCTTCACCTCTACATGAAGATTCATAACAGCTTCTCGAGAACCCAAATAGCTTCATAAGAGTTGCATCACCAAATGGCTGCGCCTTTACGGCTGCCTACGTACCTTTGCCCAAAAGGATCAAGCCAACCGTAGTTCATATAGATGAGCTTCATCAAGCTCGAACACTGGTACCTGTATTTGCAGCAGTGAACCTGTCTGACTGAGTCAAATGAACCTCCTCACGACCATCATGGAGAACAATGGCCTTCAACTTGAGCTTGTCGCGGTTACAAGCTTGAGATTCATGCTTCTTTACCCACGAGCGTGGTTTTACCTCGGTTCCAATGGCTGCAAACAACTCGACATCCTCGGCAATGTCTTCAACCTGTTCAGCATCAACCTTGGATTCATGATCTCCACCCGGTGTCACATCCGGTGAAGTCTCCTCTAATGCCGAACCAACTGGAGATGATGGAGTAGCATCAACCTCCACCCGCTGCGATCCTTCCTTGGTCTCCGTCCTCTCCACCTGCAGAGAGACGGTGGACTTCAACCCTGAAGTCTCTCCAAAAGTGACATTCCTGCTCATCACGATCTTCTTGTCTTCGGGGTCCACAACCTTTAGCTGTTTCCCTTGACGCCCAAATAGACAAACCTCTTTGCTCGCGGATTCACCTTGCCATTCTTGGCACTGAAGTAGGCTGGACTTCCAAACTCCCGCAGCACATGATGATCTTGAGTAGCTTTCCCAGACCAAATTTTCAATGGAGCTTTACTTCCTATCGCAGTCGATCTGTTCATGAGATGGCTAGCATACTCAGTCGCCTCAGCCCAAAACGACATGTCTAATCCTGCATTAGACAACAGCCTCCGAACCTCCTCCAGCAAGGAACGGACTACATCTTTAGCCAACCCTTCTGTACCTGTTGTGAAGTGAGTTGCAATATCTGTGTTCTGGCCAAATCGTAGGAACTGATACATGTCCTTTCCAACATTACCAATATGAAGCGCCTTTATCTTCCTACCTATCTGCCTCTCCATTTTTCCTCTCCACTTCACCAACACATCTAGGGCTTCACTCCTTTGTCTCATGGGATATCCAAACCTGCCTAGATGAACCATCAATAAATGAGACAAAGTACCTGTGACCTCCAAGCGATGCCGTCTTAGCAGGTCCCCAAATGCACACGTGAACACGATCAAGAAGACCTTCATTGCAGTGAGTACTGGTGCTGAATCTCACCTTCTTCTTGTCCAGAACACTGTGTTCACCTTCCGACTTGCAGGTAGCAGCACCTTCCAATTCCGTCTTCGCAGGAGCTCGCAAAGACTCTTCTTCTTCCTGTCCGACCCTTTCCTGCCAGACCTCTGGGCCACCATCATCTGAGGAACTCGAAGTCTCCACCTGATCTGTAATCGTACTACCCTTCAAGTAGTAGAGATTGCCTCGGCGGACGCCCTTCATCATCACCATCGAGCCCTTGATCATCCTGAGATCACCATCTCAAACAGATATCACCATGCCCGATGCTTCCAAAGTTCCCACGGAAATAAGATTTCTCTTCAACTGAGGCACATACCTCACTCCCTTCAGCTCTCTTTCCATCCCATCAAACATCTTGATTCAGATTGTACCTACACCCTCCACGCTACATGAGTGATCATCGCCCATAACGACCGAACACTCCTCCAGCTTCTCAAAGTTGGAAAACCAGCCCCGATTAGGGCACGCATGGTATGTTGTACTTGTATCCAGAATCCACTCATCTTTCCATGAGTTACCGATGATGGGAGAACTAAATGAAAACGAGAAACCTGACGAGTCCGAATCTGATCCATCTGCCTGTGAACTGCTCCTCTGAGTATTTGTCACTTTTGCAAGATTTGTTTTAGCCTTCGACTCCTTCTTCTTCCCCTTGAACTTCGGACAGTCTACTTTCCAGTGCCCTATCTCTCTGCAGAAGGCACACTGATCCTTCCTCAGATCCCTATAGCCTGACCTGAACTTTAATCTTCCTCTAACCTCCTTACCCTTCCTTGATGAACCCATGCCTCTTACTTTCAGTGCCTCCGCCGATGAGCTTGACTGAGAAGGATGTCTCTCCTTCTTTCTCGTCTCATAACTTGTCAGTGCAAACGACACCTCATGGTAGTCCAGAGTCTGTCTACCATTGATAAAAGTCAGAGTGAATGTTTCATACTCCTCCGCCGGGAGTGAGTTCAGGAGGATGATCGCCTTGTCTTCCTCTTCTACCACGACATCCACGTTTATCAAATCTGTAAGAAGCTTCGTGTATCGGTTGATGTGCTCATTCACTGTGCTCCCCTTCTTCATCCGAAACTGATACAGCTTACTCTTAAGCTGCAACCTGGACTCAACACTCTTCGTCAGGTATTTCTTCTCAAGGGTTTCCCACAGGTGCTTCGCCGACGTCTCATGTTGCACAAGATATTTTATGTCTTGCGACAAACATGAACGTATCAACCCACACGCCGACCTGTTCATCTTTGCCCACTCTTCATCAGTGGTCGTGCTCTTCTTCTTCTCCAATAGGAGAGTGTCCTCGAGATTTGATGCATTCAGTGCATCCATAACCTCACATCTCCACATTCCGAAATTATTTGTACCGTTGAACTTGACAACATCAATCCTCGGGTGAGGATTCATGGTCCTAACTGAAGTACTTTCCTCTGCCATTGAGATTACTTGATCCTCTATCTATGCGGAAGAACAATCAACTGGAAATAGATCTCTATTCAGATAAAAATTAGATTTTTACCTTTCCCTTGAAACCCTAGATCGAGTTTCTCTCCAGATCTACTCCACCACAGATTCCACGAGCCCTCCTTGCGTCCTCCTAAGATCGACACACGATCCCACGAACACCAATACCTCTGATAGGAGATCGACACACGATCTCCATCGAATCAGATCTAGAGCCCTCCGAATCTCCAGAAATCCCAAGCGAAACCTGGAAGCTCTGATACCACTTGTTGTGCCCCAACAGCAACAACAACCCCGATAGAGGAATCCCCTTAAATCTCCAAGCACAGAGAACAATCCCAAACAGTACAAAACAATCACTGGAGAAAGAACACACGCAAACAAACAAATTAACGAGGTTCGGCCTCAACGCCTACGTCCTCGGGGCAATCAGAGAGAGATTTAATTGCTTTGGAAGAAGATTATAATGGCTAGCAGCCTCTTTGAATGCAAGAGAGCTCCAGCAGTTTCTTCTCAAGGATCTTCTTCAAGATACAAACCTTAGAAAACAGTCAACCCCTTAAATACAAACAGATTTTCAAATCTGCACTCGCAGCCCGCACCCGCTTGTCGGTCGACCGTGCGGTCGACCAACCCTTCCACCAGTCGACCGGTCGGTCGACTGGGTGCCCAACAGAGAGTTGGGTCACTTCAGTCGGTCGACCGACCGGTCGACCGAGCTCTAACTTGTGCACGTTGTGCACGCCGGTCGACCGAGCTTCTGATACTGCGGGCCAGTCGACCGGGCCGGTCGACCGGCCAACCTGCACCTGCTGCTGTTGGCTTATTTTCTGCTGCTGTTTCCCTTCGTCTTCGTCGTCGACTTCCTCGGCGATCACTCGACGACCCCTCGACGATCCTTATCAACTTCCCCATCAGTAAACTCTCTATTTCCAACATTAACACCAAGGAGAAACTAATGGCAATCATAAATGATGCTAAATAATCGCCAAGGAAGAACTAACGACAATCATAAAATTTTTGGGTAAAACTAAATCCTCTAGGCTCTGGAGGTTTTTTAGCTAACCTTACCGTCAATATTGATCTATTCTCACACACACACACACACACACACACAACACACACACACACACACACACACACACACACACACTTGATACGATGTCTACTTTGCAATATTGTCCGATATCGCGGCCAGTGTTATCGACATGGCCGATATTGATGATTCTGATACTAGAAACCGTTAGACGACACTGATGTCAATACTGAGATATTAAACTATGCTTCCTCTATCCCTTTTTCTTTTTTATTGTAAACTTTTTTATGTTTATTGAAATTCTCACATTTACTCCCTTGTTGTTAATATGCATGTCATGACTACACATGACTTTATTTTGGCCTAGAACACACTTCAATAAAATGAGTGTGAATTCTTAGTGGGGCTCCACATGTTTCTTCTTCTTCACCCGCAATATCTTCTTCTCCAATCTCATACCCCTATATCTAACACTAATTAATACAGATTATTACATCTTTAATTGCACCACCTTTATCTTTGTCATCTTCTAAAAGCATAAATAATTTTTTTGAAATTTTAAACCGAAACATCAAGTTTTTTTTATTTTCTTTCATCATCGTTTACTTCTCACCAAAACTCTTTTCGGACCGGACCAAAACCCACCTCTTTCTGCCTTCCCCATCACTATTTAAAGTCTCAAATAACCCGAATCTTAATCTCATATAATCTTTATAGGGTTTTGATAATTAACAGAGCTCTGTGAGCTTGTGAGTGCATCACAACTAGTTAAATTACTTCCTTTATATAAACCATGAAAAAGAGCCATAATTCAATTGAAATTACTTTCTTTTCAAGACTCTTTCAAATATAGGACGAAATTTTCTTAATAAAATGAAATTTTCCTAAGTTACAAACATTCCCATAACAAGCCATGTAGTTGTTGTCCGTAGCCTCAGGTATACAAAATTTTGTGTGATTGTGTTGTTTTGTTGATGAGAACATCTTGTGTATTTAGCGTTTGTATTTGGTATTTGTGTTTGTATTTGAGTAGTTAGTATTTGTGTACATGTACTAAGTAGTGGTGGTAGTTACAACCATCATGGGTAGTGGGTAGTTATCGGTGTGTACCTGTATATTGGCTATCTTGTTGTATTTGGAAATGATGGATAATGATAATGAATGAATTTGAACTCTCTGGCTTTCTCCCTATGCATGCCCCTCCCTTGTCTCCTATTTCTGGATTAGTTACTGAATGAAGAAACTGAAGGAAAAAAAATCACTGTTTGCTCCCATGTGTACTTATATTCTCTCATTCTCCTTTCTGTTCTGGTTCTGTTCTGGTTCTGATTTTTCCTCTCCTCTCCTCTCTTTGGTTCTGTTCTGGTTCTGTTCTGGTACTGATTTTCCTCTCTTCTCTCTTCTCTTTGGTTCTGTTCTGATTCTACTTTTCCCGTCTCCTCTCCTCTCTCTAGTTCTGTTTCTAGTTCTGATTTTTCCTTTTCCTCTTCTTCTCCTCTTGTGTGTCCAGCAACACCCCCAACACTAGTCCTTCCCATCCTCCTTCCCTTAAGTCAGCCAGCCAATCAAGCAGAGTACAGCAGCAGATTGCAACAGAAGCAGCAGTTCACAGAAGCAGCAGTAGTGTAGCAGCAGCGCAACAGTAGTGCTGCAGCAGTAGAAGCAGCAGAGGCAGCAGCAGCACAATAACAGTAGCAACAGAAGCAATCGTAGAAACGCAGCAATGCAGCATAACCAACAGCAGCGCCACAATAACAACAAATAAGCCAACTGAGTAACTGTGGATCAACAGAACAGAGGTCTACACATCTGAGTTTGCATCATATTTTGCCATACGCATGCAAGTTCTACACATGAGAAATCAGTGATATATTTGAACAAGTAATACTAACTATAAGTTATGATCTAACATCAGGAAAGGAATCTAAAACTTTTAGGGTTGACAATTTTGTGATGGTTCGGATTCGTCCGAAATGATTTTCCCAGGAAACTGTTAAAGATTTGCATGCTCGTAATGTTGGACTTCTCAAAATCTTAAAAGAATTTAACTTATAATACTTATGACATCATTTCTATTGTCAATATTGAAAACTAAATGGTTTACAAGTCTTGATTTTTCATAAACAATCCACTAGCTGATGAGCCTTACCCTGAGCCAATTTTTAAGAGTCCTTCACTTTCTCACTTCTCGATATTCATCCTCTACAGTAGAGAAAATTGATAACATTTTAGATGATAAATTTATGGTGCAACTTGACTGATAATCTGAGATATGACAAACAAACTTATAGCAGTATGAGAGCAGTTCTGCATTTGACTCGACGGAGTCGAGCTCTTTTACACTCGGAGAGAATTGATGAGAACATCATGTGTATTTAGCATTTGTATTTAGTATTTGTATTTATATTTAAGTAGTTAATATTTATGTACATGTAATAAGTAGTGGTGATAGTTATAACCATCATGGGTAGTGGGTAGTTATTAGTGTGTACCTATATATAGGCTATCTTTTTATTTTTGAAATGATGGATAATGATAATGAATGAATTTGAACTCTCTGGCTTTCTCCCTATACCTGCCCCGGCCTTGTCACCTCTCTCTGGATGAGTTATTGAATGAAGAAACTGAAGGGGGACAAGTCTCTGTTTGCTCCCCTGTGTACTTCTACTCTCTCATTCTCCATTCTTTGGTTCTGTTCTTGTTCTGGTTCCCCCCTCTCCTCTCCTCTATCTGGTTCTGTTTTGTTTCTATTCTGGTTCTTGTTTTCCCTTCTTTTCTCCTCTCTGTGATTCTGTTCTGGTTCTATTCTAGTTCTGATTTTTCTCTCCTCTTCTTCTCCTCTTGATTTTTCCCTCTCCTCTTCTTCTCCTCTTGTGTGTCAACAACACCCCCAACACCAATCCTTCCCCTTCTCCTTCCCTTGAGTGAGCCAGCCAATCAAGCAGAGTGCAGCAGCAGCATATTGCAACAGTAGTAGCAGATCGTATCAATAACAGATCGCAGCAATGTAGCAGTAGCGCCGCAGCAGCAGTGCTGCAGCAGCAGAAGCAACAGTAGAAACACAGCAAAGCAGCATAAACAGCAGCAGCGCCACAGTAACAACAAATCAGCCAACTGAGTAATTGTGAATAGACGTAACAGAGAATCAACCATTCACAAATTCAACAAGTTAAGATCAACATAGTTACGTGAAACGAGCTTCTCAGTCGGTAAAGTTTCTTCAACAATCATATTATTAGTTGGATTACGCATCAATTAAATCATCTCTAAAGTACTATCTTTATTCTATACTATCAATTATATCGTGAGATGTGTAAATCTGTAACTTGTGATTACTTAGCTTTGATATTGACTTTAAAACTTACCATGCATAATATATGTATTTTTGTTAATTCGATTGAGATTAGAGAAGTGCAAAATTACACTTGCGATCTTATTTAAATCCATTTGCAATATTTTTAGTTTTTAGTTATTTTCCTACCGAAGATCGTCCTATTTGGTGAAACGTAGCGAGTTTTGATTATACACTGGTTCCCTACATGGCATGCGCGCACTGTTTCACATCAGTTGTTGTGGGTGTTGGGGACTTCAAAGTCTGCATAAGAGCTTCATTAATCCCAAAATTAATCCCTCATATTTGAGTTGCTCTCTGATCTTGCCATTAGCAGAAAGTATCATGATAGTTAAAGTCTGTTTATTAGCATGAACAGATTGTTTATGAGACTCGTGTGTAGCATTTAAAGCTCTGAATACAAACTTTGCTTGGTGAACTTTAGATTAATTGATGTAACAATTAACAAATTAGAAATCTAAATTCATAAATAATATTTAACATTACTTTCTTTTCTTTCTTTCCTTCCTTCCCTCCCTTTTTTTTTTCCCTACATTCGCGTTTGCTTCTCATTCATTACCTCTTTGAAATGAATATATGGCTGAAATCAGACTTACTCCATCCGTTCTCAAACATAATGAAATAAATAAGGTCCCAATAAACATGTTATTCCATTTTGATCATACAAAGACTATGATGATGAAAATGATGAAAACAATTATGATTCAAGGTTTCCAAACTGGCTAAGTTATTTCACTGCAGAAAACAGGCTTACAAATATAGATACTCCATGCTGACCCTCGACTTATAAATGTTTACCCATGTAGCCACACAAGTTTGATTAATCTTGTAGGCTGTTCAAGTGGTCCTAATCAATATGGAACGTGAAGTAATAACCCAGAAAAGAGGACACAGTTTGAGGCCGCGATTGAATTAGAACTCACATAAAAATCATTGTTACAGAATTACAAGAAGAATTTGTATAGAATAGTGCGCGATGAGACCTAGATATCATCAGATGTCACTACTATCCTGGAAACAAATTAGGGAACAGGGGAAGAGAGATAATATAATCATTGTAGCAGCGATAGCTGCCTAGAGGGTCTGAGAACCCCACTGAAACTCAGAACCATGGCCGTCTTCTCTCACTAATTGGACCAAACATGAAGCATTCCCTGTCTGTTTCCAGTGTAAATCTCATGCCGATCCTCATCATAATATAGGGCAGTTATGTCCTCCAAAGCTTCAGTTAAATTGCTCCGCGTTCTGGAACTACCCGTAGTTTTGCTTGAGTCACCTGCCTGAATTTTTGTGATGCATTTTCCAGTCAAAATGTTGCTGATGTTAATGGATCCAGCTGCTTCAGTGGCGAAAGATAAAATTAGCAACAGTCTTGTCTGACATTGGAAGCATCCAACTAAAACAAAAGTATGGTAAGAAAGAGTTATTTCAGTAGTTTCTATATTTCCCGACTACATGAAAGCGTGCATCAACTAGTTTCTAAATTTTCTAGATAATCAGATTGTAATGGTTTGGGCTTTATAAATTTTATGAACGCCCCCATTTTCCTTTGGGTTTTCCGGCTTTAAACAACCAGAATATGGTGGTTGAGTTTGGGAATCAGGCTTTATCTCTGCCAGACTGCCAGTAATAGGAATTCTTAGATATGAACCTGGTCCAGATTGTATAGACTATAGAGTTTCTCAACATCAATTGTCTGTTGCTTACATCTTCATAGATTAACTAGTTTATATGTCAGCCGAATATCAGTTTCAGAGGGAGGCAGATGAAAACTAGAAAGATTCTATTCATGGGACTTTAATGTCAAATGTAGCAATATGTCAGATGAAATCGCCCCCAATGTCGCAGGTTCATGTTGTCCAGAATACAAGTGACTTGGATTCAAAAAGTGGATAGAGTCGCATACAACTTTGAACTTCAGGCTGCAAACCCATATATCCAATACCCAAACTTAGAAGGGAAACTTAATGTGAATCACAGCTGCTCTAATTCTTACAAAATTCATTCCCAATCAAACGAGAAAACGGGCTATACATGATTGTCAATGAGCCATTCCAACCATCAACTAACAATGATAAGAAATCCCAAAATCTTCCAAACATTCCCAAGACTGTTCATCAGTTATTTTAAACTCTCATCAAGATTTCGAACAATTTGATTTGTCAGGCCCCTCTTTAACCCTCTTTCAATTTAAGGCAGTATCTAACTGGCACTCTCCATATCTTAATTTTTGCCCCTTGTTTGCTGAAGTTGAATGGCCTCCCCTCCCTCCCTCTCCCTCAACGATAGATGAATTCAGGATAATCAGTCTTATTGGATTTTTCTGCTTGATTAATTGTGAAATTCAGTCCATTTAGATTTTTTTTAACGGTTTTGAATTATAGGACTTTCAAACATGTGAACAGTCTTTGACATTTGTTGACTAGTAATTACTCATATCCCATCTTTTGTCAACAATGCTTCAGACGAGTTTGATATGGTGACGCAACATGACACTCGCTCACCCATGTCCCATACACTCAGACACACCTCTTGTTAAAAAAATAGGAGGTGTGTTAGGATAATTAGTCTTATTGGATTTTCTGCTTGATTAATGATTAATTGTGATATTTAGTACTTTTAGTTTTTTTTTAATTGTTTTGAACCCCATGGGACTTTCAAAAATGTGAACAGTCATTGACATTTGTTGACTAGCAATTACTCCTATCCCATCTTGTCTGCTTAAGTTATGTGATAGAAACAAACAATGCTTCAGACACGTTTGATATGGTGACACGATATGACACTCGCTCACCCATGTCCCAAACACTCAGACACACCTCTTGTTAAAAAAAATAAAAAAGGCATCTTTGTTTTCGTTGTATTAAAAAAAGCAAGGTTGGGAAAAATGAATCCACAAGGGAAGAATAGAAATAAGAATGTTACAAGTGTCATTGTTTTCTTAGTCCAATGCCATCCAAACCCTGTCACACAAGTGTTAGATTTTATTATGTAGGACTTTTTTGCCACAACGCTGGACGCCCGTGTCCCTCTCCCAGGTCAGCCATATCACTATCATTCAACGACTCCGATGATGTACAAATATCCAAACTTGTTTCCTGCACATTTCTACAAGATATTCTCACAATTGACATTTCATAGGCACGAGATTTGGCCAAAACATCACTTCCGGAGAGCATGTTTCCTTTACGTTAGAATCAAAAACACTATTTGTGTGTGCATGATAACATAAAGTTCATTTGCATAAATTGAATATTCAAATGTGATGCAGTAATGTAGAGAACTGGAATTATGTGTACTTTTTGAACAAACCTTATGTGGTTTGCGGTGGGTTTGTATGTAAGTGCTCTGATGCCAATTGTAAGTCACCTAGAGGGGGGTGAATAGGTGATAATGCTAATCTAGAAACTAAATGCGCTAAATGCGGAAGCTAATGCAAATTTTGTAACACACTTAATACAACACACAAGTGTAGCCGAATTCCCCGTGAAGAGCTCTGGACTAACTCCTCTTGATTCCCCTTTAATGGGTTGAGGTGCTATGTGAAGCTCTTGTGGTTAAGTACAAGTGAGGCACACACAAACAACCAAGCATATAATACATATGACAATATGAATCAATGCTCAAACACAAGCAAATAGATATGATGCTATGAATGATGCTATGCACAAAGTAAAGAGAGAGAGTTGAGAGACAATGGATCAAACGCAAAAGCCAAGATATGTTTCGAGGTTCGAGCCCCTAGCTCTACATCCCCGCCTTCACCGAGAAGGATTTCCAATCCACTATCTCCCACCGAGGGAACCTCTACCGAAGAGGATTTGTTACAATACAAGGAGTACCAAACTCCTCTCTCAATACAAACACCACCTCACACAAGAGGGGTAGGCCCTTAGCCAAACAACAACAACCAACGCCTCTACCGAAGAGGGTTACAACCAATCTCCACCTCTCTCAAGAGGGAGTAAACAACAATCTCCACCTCTACCAAAGAGGGAGCAAACCAATCACCTCAAATCCACAACCTCAACCTCTACCAAAGAGGGAGCAACCAAATAATGAGGGTTTACAATAGGTGGTCTCTTTCAACCACAAACAATCTCTTTTCCCACAAACAAATGATCCTAAATAAATTAGGATAGAAGATATAGCTCAAGTGGAAAAACTAGGTGTTTTGGAAAACAAAAACTCAAAGAAATAATCTTGGGAAAACTCTTGAAGATAATGGAAATGAAGAACAAACACAAATATCCCAAAATTCTATTTCCTTTGATTTTTCCAAAAACCTAAAACAAATAAGATTGGAAGTTTAAAGCCCAAAAACACTTTTGAAATATTTTAAAAACACTTCAGAAAACTGAGAATTTTTGCTCTTGAAAATCTTGTTAAAATCTCCCAAGAAATGGGGTATTTATAGCCCCAAAACAAAACTAGCCGTTAGGCTGATCTGGCAGCCTGACAGGCTACCGGTCGGCCGGCCGGCCGACCGCCAACGGTCAGAAATGTGACCGTTGGGGCAACCCGATCGACCGCCCTGTCGACCCAGAGAAACAGAGAGCACTGCTCTCAGGTCCGGCCGGCTGCCCAGCCGACCGTCCCTGTGTCTGCCAAACGTGCACAGGCTTGTGCACGTCGGTCGATCGCAAGGGTCGACCGGCCCTTGGTACGGTCGACCCGTGCGGTCGGCCGTCCTGGCCTGTCAGCCACTGTTCAGGGACAGAAAACACATGTTAAAATATTTCTAAAAATCTTTTTAAGTCTTATAAAAATACCCAAAAATAGTTTTATCATTTTGCATTGATATATAAACATGTGATAAAAATTGCAACTCAAATATCAAGCATATGAAACTATTTTTGTGTCTTAATCATTTTTACCAAAAAACCAAAACTCGTATTTTATCAAACTTGAATTTTTCACTACATGAATAGGATAGTCAAAATAAGTTTGTTTAAAAGTTAAGCATGCATGTATAACTAGAATACATCTATTATACATATAAACTATTTAAACTTGTTTTGATCAACTATTCATGAAAACAAATATCGGTTAAACTAAAACCGAAAAACCGATATCCAAACATAAAACGTGTGTGTGTTGTGCACTTGAACATATCAACTATTCTAAGCTTTACAAATGGATCTAAAACACACTAAACACTAGGATACCTAAGTCTTCTTGACGATCTCCATCTTCAAGTCGACTCGATCCCAAACCGTGATCCAACGAGCAAGGCTATGTATGATCTTGATGCTCGGGCTCTTGAATCACCAAGTGAAGGCTTCCAAACTCCTCTTTTTGAAGCAATCACCAACTAATATCTTGATTAATGATCTGAAACTAAAATCACAAGATTATTAGTAAACATAACTACATGAGTTAATCATCATCAAAACTAGGGTGGAAGGCCTTTGGGCCAACAATCTCCCCCTTTTTGATGATGACAAAACTCATGGAGTTATATATGCATGGATTAAAGTTAAGCTTCAAAGAAGCTCCCCCTTAACTCATGCATAAACAAATAAACAATAAATAATATGCAATGAAGGCTCTTAAACATGAATGCATAGATATGCATAAACAATAAAAGGTTATAGATACTACTGAAATGTTCAAAAACAAAACATGCTCTAGATACCAATGAAATGTTCAAAAACAAAACATGCTCTAGATACCAATTAAAATTAAACTAAAATTAAACTTAATATATGCAAAACATAAATGTGCATATATAAACTCAATCTTTCTCCTCCTTTTTGTCAATCATCAACAAAGGGGTAAACAATCAAAACAAAACAAAATCTTCTCTCTTTTAATACAAAGAATCAATCTTTAATAAGGGGTAAAAACAAAACTAAATCAATAAATTTTTCTCCCCCTTTTTGTTCGAAAACAATGAATCAACAAAAAGTTGAAAACAAGAAAAACAATATTCTCCCCCTTTTTGTCTAAAACAAAAACAAAGTCAATAAGGGGTTACATTCAATTAAGATATCAATTAAAAATATGTCAAAGTAGAGCATCTTGATACCAATTGAAAGTAAACAAAAGATATTGATACCAATTGTAAATAATTTTCATTTTGAACATATGATACCAATTTGAAATTTTCAATCATAAAGTATGGAGTGAAAAACAAATACTAATTGAAAGATGAAATACGAATTTTCTCCCCCTTTATGAAATACCAACTAAAACAATGTTCACTTTTATTTTAACAAGCCTACGCATTGTTTAAAAAAAATCAATTGAAACAAAATTGAAGCTTAAGCTTAGCATAAACACAAACATATATATGTATGGAAAATAGATACCAATTGAAATTGATATTCTAGGAATTGAAGAACATTCATACATACAAACATATATGAGTACACAAGAAAGGTCAAAATTGATACCAATTGAAAGAGTCCAATGATACCAATTGAACCAACAATAATAATCAAGTGCATATCTCATATAACTATACCTCCCAATCAAGGTCAAGTTTTAAATGATTTCATTTTAAAGCATACATGAACATGATCTCCCATCCAACCGCTCATGGAAGGTAGGGGTTTTCAAAAATAGATTTGAAAAATAAGCTTTGTTTGAAAAACTCTAGCAAAATGAAGAATACCGTAACTAGTTAAATGAAAATCTTTTAAACTAGTACGACATCCTTCAAGTAAGGAATAAACTAAAAATAATTTTCATAAAACACATGTAAATCACATAGCACTTAAAAACACTCAATATTCAATAAAGTCCATACATGCTCATGAAAACATACTCATGAGAAATATTTTAAAAATGGTGAATGTACAAGTAATGTGTGACATGACATTATGAAATATCCAATTAAGCTCAAAATTCCTTGAAACAAGAAAACATGAAAATCATCAAAACTATTTAATCTTCAAGGTATATGTATGTCCTATACAAATTAAAGTATACATACATATCCAAACACACGAGTCCACAAAGATATATGCATGAAGGCACGTGGCTCAAAAGGATGTATATGTATAAACAATAATTTGGATAAAATAGACATATACATGAAGTTAAACAAAAACACATGGAAACAAAATTTTCATTAAAACAAATTTCATTTCAAGGTATATGTATGATTTGTCAATACAAAAAGTATACATACATATCCCTAAACACAATTGAGTCCATATGTATAGATTTGCATGAAAGGCAAATGACTCAAGGGGTATACATGTATATCTTAAAGTTTGGCAAAATAGACATATACATGAAATGAACTCATGATCTTAAAACAAAACCAAAATGGGAATACAAGTTTAAAATGCATGAATCATCAAAACTAGACTATATTAGCACATCTAATGGGTTCAAATAAGCATTCAAGTACAAACATATATAGATTTATTTGTGGCCCACTATATGCACAAATATATATCTAGTCTTAATAAAAGCTAACATTTAAACTAGTAATCAAGATATGAAGCACCAAAACAAGATAAAATCATCATGGTAAATCTTAAACATGATTATTAAGAAAATTCACATGTTATTAAACCTATGATAAACATGATAGCTAAACAAATGGTGAGAACACAAAATAATAGTCCATATAAAACATGGGTGTCTCAAAATGCTAAACATGTATGTCAAGGATTTATAAACATGGCATTGACCTAATAATCAATAGACAATGAAACATGCTATAAATAATAAACATGAAAGCATGCATAAATAAATAAGGAGTTAGAGACCGTTACCAAAACCAATGAAGGCACCTCTCTAGTACTCCAAAACATGGTGGTCATCTCCACCAAACCTTCCCTTGAAAGTGATGCATCCAATTAGTTCTCTTTAAGCACGGAACGCATCCACTCCAAGGTACCTTCACTCTCACGTCATGCGAGAGCCCACACCTACATTAAACAAAGGAGGGGTGGTCTTTGGTACCCACATTCTATTGGGTCCATGGGGGTTAGTACCTTCTCTAACCCAAACAAATTTATTTGCTAAATTTACATTATGTAATCTATCAAAGCAAAATTTAGCAAGGTGGCCCTTACGTCCACAATGTGTACAAGTGTACACATAAGCATACATAGTGTGATGGTGTCCATGAGGAGCATGTGTATGCCGTGGAGAGTGTGCATGAATAGATGGAACTTGTTTCTTTCGAAACAAAGATTCCAATCGTGTATGCCCAACAACACATTGGCTCAAAGTGGAGCCCAAACAATCTACACTCTTCTTAAGCATAGATATATCATTGTTGATCAAAGAAGAAGTGTGGCATGCAATAGGTGAGGTGTGTGATACTAACCTAGCATGGCAAACATGTGCATCAATCTTATTTTGTAAAACAATGTTTTTCTTTAAACAAACATCTAAATCATTTGAAATAGAAATTATTTTATTTTTCAAAGCAACATTTTCTTTTAAAACAAAATCAACTCTTGAAGACAAGTTTTCATTTTTCTTTAAAATCACATGGCAATCATTTTTAGATTTTAAAAATTCATTTTCTTTTAGTGCAAAATCAAGTTGAGACTTCAATGAATCCCTCTCATTAGAAATCTCCTCTACTTGCAAAACAATGTCAAGTCTAGAAATTAAATTTTTATTTTCATTATTAATGCCTAGACTTTTCTTTTTCAAAACATTATATTTTTCAATCAATTTTTCACAAACAATAGAAAGTTCTTCATTTAAAGCATGGGGATCAACAAAATCATTTGAAGAACTAGCACTATTATCACAATCTAGTTGAGTTTCCGATTGTACCTCAAGGGAGTCATTCCCTTGGACCATTAAGCATTGAGAGTCGGATTCTCCACTAGATTCCTCTTCTTGTTGGATTGGCAATTGAAGCTCGGAGGTGGTGGTGGTTGTCAACATATTCCACACTGCAAATGCGGAATCAAAGTTAGAAGCAAGCATAAGATATTCTTTATTTAATGTGCTTCTAATGGCCTCTAGGGCTTGTGCATTGGCTCATATATGCTTGCTATCACTAAGGAAGGATTCCTTGGTAATGGCAAGGTAAACCTTATGTCCTAGGGTTTGTAAATAAACGGTCATCCTAATCTTCCAAACAAGAATGTTGGAAGGGTCAAACATAAGTGGGGTCATGAAGTCCATGGTAAACTATATGAGTGTGCAAACAAGCAAATGCAAATAAGATTAGCAAACAAATGGATCTCACTCCTAGGATGTTAAGCCTAAGTATCAGGAGCGTTGGCTCTGATACCAATTGTAAGTGCTCTGATGCCAATTGTAAGTCACCTAGAGGGGGGTGAATAGGTGATAATGCTAATCTAGAAACTAAATGCGCTAAATGCGGAAGCTAATGCAAATTTTGTAACACACTTAATACAACACACAAGTGTAGCCGAATTCCCCGTGAAGAGCTCTGGACTAACTCCTCTTGATTCCCCTTTAATGGGTTGAGGTGCTATGTGAAGCTCTTGTGGTTAAGTACAAGTGAGGCACACACAAACAACCAAGCATATAATACATATGACAATATGAATCAATGCTCAAACACAAGCAAATAGATATGATGCTATGAATGATGCTATGCACAAAGTAAAGAGAGAGAGTTGAGAGACAATGGATCAAACGCAAAAGCCAAGATATGTTTCGAGGTTCGAGCCCCTAGCTCTACATCCCCGCCTTCACCGAGAAGGATTTCCAATCCACTATCTCCCACCGAGGGAACCTCTACCGAAGAGGATTTGTTACAATACAAGGAGTACCAAACTCCTCTCTCAATACAAACACCACCTCACACAAGAGGGGTAGGCCCTTAGCCAAACAACAACAACCAACGCCTCTACCGAAGAGGGTTACAACCAATCTCCACCTCTCTCAAGAGGGAGTAAACAACAATCTCCACCTCTACCAAAGAGGGAGCAAACCAATCACCTCAAATCCACAACCTCAACCTCTATCAAAGAGGGAGCAACCAAATAATGAGGGTTTACAATAGGTGGTCTCTTTCAACCACAAACAATCTCTTTTCCACAAACAAATGATCCTAAATAGATTAGGATAGAAGATATAGCTCAAGTGGAAAAACTAGGTGTTTTGGAAACAAAAACTCAAAGAAATAATCTTGGGAAAACTCTTGAAGATAATGGAAATGAAGAACAAACACAAATCTCCCAAAATTCTATTTCCTTTGATTTTTTCAAAAACCTAAAACAAATAAGATTGGAAGTTTAAAGCCCAAAAACACTTTTGAAATCTTTTAAAAACACTTCAGAAAACTGAGAATTTTTGCTCTTGAAAATCTTGTTAAAATCTCCAAGAAATGGGGTATTTATAGCCCAAAACAAAACTAGCCGTTAGGCTGATCTGGCAGCCTGACAGGCTACCGGTCGGCCGGCCCGGCCGACCGCCAACGGTCAGAAATGTGACCGTTGGGCAACCCGGTCGACCCAGAGAAACGGAGAGCACTGCTCTCAGGTCCGGTCGGCCGCCCGGCCGACCGTCCCTGTGTCTGCCAAACGTGCACAGGCTTGTGCACGTCGGTCGACCGCAAGGGTCGACCGGCCCTTGGTACGGTCGACCCGTGCGGTCGGCCGTCCTGGCCTGTCAGCCACTGTTCAGGGACAGAAAACACATGTTAAAATATTTCTAAAAATCTTTTTAAGTCTTATAAAAATACCCAAAAATAGTTTTATCATTTTGCATTGATATATAAACATGTGATAAAAATTTCAACTCAAATATCAAGCATATGAAACTATTTTTGTGTCTTAATCATTTTTACCAAAAAACCAAAACTCGTATTTTATCAAACTTGGATTTTTCACTACATGAATAGGATAGTCAAAATAAGTTTGTTTAAAAGTTAAGCATGCATGTATAACTAGAATACATCTATTATACATATAAACTATTTAAACATATTTTGATCAACTATTCATGAAAACAAATATCGGTTAAACTAAAAACCGAAAAACCGATATCCAAACATAAAACGTGTGTGTGTTGTGCACTTGAGCATATCAACTATTCTAAGCTTTACAAATGGATCTAAAACACACTAAACACTAGGATACCTAAGTCTTCTTGACGATCTCCATCTTCAAGTCGACTCGATCCCAAACCGTGATCCAACGAGCAAGGCTATGTATGATCTTGATGCTCGGGCTCTTGAATCACCAAGTGAAGGCTTCCAAACTCCTCTTTTTGAAGCAATCACCAACTAATATCTTGATTAATGATCTGGAACTAAAATCACAAGATTATTAGTAAACATAACTACATGAGTTAATCATCATCAAAACTAGGGTGGAAGGCCTTTGGGCCAACATTGTACTCACAAATTCGTTTAATCGTACACATTATAACTCATAAACCAACTCCCAGTTTTATTCTAAATGTACCCAATAATCATTCAATCTAAACCTAAAAGTAAAAACCCAATCGATCTCACACTCTTTCTATTTTCTGTTCCGTAGGTAGAGATGGTAATTAGGTTAGGGTCAGGTCAGCCTTAACCCGACCCATATATGTCCGATCAAAACCCGGCCCAATTAATTATCTAGTCAAGACCCTTGACCTTAACTGGACTTTCCTAATAGTTCTCTTTCTATTTGCTGTTCCCTAGGTAGAGATGGTAATTAGGTTAGGGTCAGGTCAGCCTTAACCGACCCATACATGGCCAATCAAAACCTGGCCCAACTAATTATCTAGTCAAGACCCTTGACCTTAACCGGACTTTCCTAATTCTTGGGTTATTCCAGTGTGACCTGACTAACCCGATTATCAAGCCCGCCAAGTTTCAGTCAAATATGTTTATTCAATAAAAATAATTATCAGGAGAGAATTTGAACTTTGGACCAAAAACTAACTAGACAAACATTAGCTAATCCCCTAACCAGCGTACCTCTTTCGTGCTAAACAAGCAACATAATTATACTTAATTTATATACATACAAGCTTTCATTTAAAAATAACTCTATAGGGCACATGGTTTGAACCCAATGCCAATAGCTCAACAACACCACAAGTAACCAATAGGCCACTTTATATTTATATATATATAGGGAAATACTCCGGTGAGCACCGGGCTCACCAAACGCTTCGTGCGAACTCTCAAATCACCCCCCAATGGATGGTCTGAACTATTCATCTCAATCTACACACTCTAATTAGGCTACTAATCAAAATCAAGTGATTCTGACCCTTTTTACTCATGGATTAATTGACATCTATATTCTACGGCTAATAAAGTCAGTATTTGATAATCACTTATAAATGGGTAAAAAGTGTCAAAATCACTTGATTTTTGATTGGTAGCCTAATTAGGGTGTGTAGATCAAGATGAACAATTCAAATCATTCATGGGGAGAGTGGTTGGGAGTTCGCACAAAGCTTCAGTGAGCCCGGTGCTCACCGGAATATTTCACACACACACACAGAAAGAGAGAGAGGTCAATCCAAACCCCATCCCCAATGTGACCCAAATAATTAAAGAATCAATTATTTTGCATATATACATGTATTGTGTACATGTAGATGATAGTCTATGGTCAGTGTATTGCTTCTGAGTTATTGGTATTAGGTTTCAAATCCTATGTTCTTCCAAATATATTTTAAACAAAAGCCCATAGTTGATGTTGCTTATTTAGCTCAAAAGATATAGAGGTGGAGTGGTCGAGAATTAGATAAATTTCTCGAGTTAATTTTTTCCTCGCAAGTTTAAAACCTCTCCCAATTTTTTCATTTTTTAAAAAGTTTAATTAACATACTTGATTCAAACTTGATTGGCCAAGTCAAGTTAGTTCAGTCACGTTCAGGTAACCTACTTATCAGGTAATTAAGCTTAGGGTCAAGTGTCTTGACCTGATTATTGATCAGGTCAGATCAGCGATATATGGTCGGGTCATGGCTGACCCAACCAGACACCAGTGGATTGCCACTCTTGTCTATACATATGGGCAACACATTAAATATACATCTAGAACTATTTAGCACAGATACTTTTTCGAAGGAAACGTACCTGTGTGTCGAATACTTTTTTGATACTTGACCGAAACGTATCGAATACTCCTCTAACGTATCCTAAAATTTGCAATGTTGCGAGACGTATCAAAGACGTATCCTTGATGTAACTATAACAACAAAATTAAATAAAAAGAAATCTAATTTAAAAAAAAAATCTAATTTTATATGAAAAGTTTACAGCTTTATTACTTGTAAATGCATTGCATTTATAAAACTTATTTAGTTTCTCAGTAAGAATTATTCACATAGATACTGATAGTGCTCTAAAAAATGTTTCAAGTGACCGATTAAACAGACGCTTAAACGTTTTCGTTAAAGAATCGTGTACAAATGCAAAAATGTTCGCATTAATCAGTCAGGCGTGTAAAACACTTAATTGACGTTTAGGCGGCAAATTGGGTAAAATTTGCCCTCATTTAGTCGATTAATGGGTTCAAATTGGAGAGAGAAAAATTGAGAAGAAAAAAAACTACATGTGATCTCATCGTCGTCGATCTCCTCGTCGTCGTCCTCTCGAGATCTCATAGTTATCGTCTTCTCGATCTGTCTCTCCCCCTCGAAATCTCTCTGCTCTCTCCCGATCGAGAGAGAGAGAGCGACGAGAGTGATGCCGGGAGAGATCTCAATGTCATCTCCCTGTGGTGAGTCATCTCGATCAAGAGAGAGAAGAGAGAGATCTAGAGAGATATAAAGGAGGTGTGAGTCTGGGCTTACGGGCTTGGACCGAGGAGAGAGAAGCTAGCTTGGGCGATGAGAAAGAGAAGCGGGTCAGATCCTTCTTCATTTTTTGTTTTTTATTATATAATATATAATATATATATAAGTATTATATATTAAAGATTAATAAAACGTGTAAAATGTTTAATCGTTGTTTAAACCGTTTAAGCGTTATTCGCTCTCCGACTGTGCATATACTGAAACTGCTTTTTAGAACACTGGTTATTGATCTATATGATTCAAAAATATTGTAGAACATTAAAGATGTGTTCTTTTAACTTTCGTATCCTTAAAAATTCATGTTACAAGTGATGAACATTAAGACACAGAGATAAGTATAATTTAATTATTATTATAAAATTTATACATATACGATGGCATAATTTTATAACTCCGTCAGTGCACTGTTCACTGCCTGTCCCCAAGTCAGGATAAAGGAGGAGTGTTATGGTAGGCCTGTGACAGCCAACGTAAAACATTGTTACATACTATGAACATGAACCAAGAACTAAATTTCGTTGGAGAGTTTCCTACTAAGCGACACGCTACATCAGAGCTCGGATGTAGTGAAAAGTGGGCAAGGGTTGCTAAGTCGTCGTCCAAAAATGACGCGCCACATCGGCGCCTGAATGTGATGTCAAATGAGCAAGAGTTCCTACACTTTTATGAGCAGGTGAGAGTAAAGAAGTTAGCTCATGAATATAGGATTATGTTAGCATCATGAAACATAGGTTCTCTTATACGTAGATTAGCAAAGTTAGTTGATGCTATTATTAAACAAAAAGTCAGTATATTGTGTCTACAGGAAATTTAGTGGGTAGATGAAAAAGCTAGAATTATAGAGCATTGGGGTTATAAACTTTGGTATACTGGTAGAGATAGAAATCGTAATGGGATGTGTGTGATCATAAATAAACAATTGCTTGAGGATGAAGTGAAGGTTAGAAGAAATGGTGATAGGATTTTACTATTTAAACTTATTTAGGTACGGACTCATCAAGTAAGCGTCAATTTTGTGAGGATTTAGATGAGATAGTGTAAAGCATACCCATTAGAGAAAAGCTTTCAAAGGCGGTGACCTCAATGGACATGTAGAAACTAGTCATTATGGGATTGATAGTGTACATAGAGGATTTAATTTTAAGGAAAAATGAACCAGGTAACTCGATTCTAGATTTTGCTCTGTCCTATGATTTGATCTTAGTGAATACTTGATTTAGAAAGAGAGTCTCACTTGATCACTTTTAGAAGTGGATCAAGTGCGAGCCAAATAGATTTCTTTTTAACTAGGAAAGTAGATAGAGGTTGTTGTATGGATTATTAGGTAGTACCGGGTGAGATAACCCAACATAGACTTTTAATTTTAGATATTCAGATTAGAAGAAAATTTAAAAATATTAAACGTAAGTTAGATACAAAGATTAAGTGGTGGCGGTTACAAGAACCCAGAGAGTTTTTGTAGATCGAGTAGTACATGAAAGAGATTGAAAAGCCCAATATGATTCCAATACAACATGGAACAAAATTACTAACTGTATTAAAAGTGTAGCTAAAGATGTACTTGGTGAGTCACGGGGTGGTGCTCCACCATGTAAGGACACATCATGGTGGAATGAAGAGGTAAAAGCTGTCACTAAGATCAAACGAGACTCTTACAGAGATTTTAAGAAAAATAGTGATATAATGAGTTTTGAGAGGTATAAGCTAGCCAAGAAAGAGGTTAAAAAAGCTGTTCAGAATGCAATAGCTAAAGTTTATGAGAAGTTGGACATCAAAAAGTTTAAAAGAATATATATATATATAATTGCTCGAATAAGGGAGAGAAAAACTAGAGACTATATACTGTGAGGTGTGTCAAAGATGAGGATCAGAATGTTTTACTTTGAGATGAAGAAATCAAAAAAAGATGGGAAAGAGTATTATGACAAATTGTTCAATGGTAGTTCTACTCAAGATTTGGACAACTTTACCATTCAGTGTCAGGATATGAAAATTATATGCGCAGAATTAGCGAATCTGAAGTTAAAGAGGCCTTGAAGAGGATGAGGTCAAGGAAAGCTTTGGCCCGAATGGAATTCCTATTGAGGTATGGAGATGCTTAAGAGAGGTGGGCGTGAGATGACTGACAAACCTCTTTAATAAGATCTGGCTAACTAAAAAGATGCCAAATGAGTGACAGAAGAATATCTTATTACCTCTTTATAAGAATAAGGGTGATATCCAGAATTATTCAAACTATCGTAGAATAAAACTCATATGTCACACCATGAAGCTTTGAGAAAGGGTAATTGAACACAGGTTAAGACAGAATGTTAATATATCATAGAATCAGTTTGGGTTTATGCCGGGGCGATCGACGACAGAGACTATTCATGTGCTTCGACAACTTATAGAGTGATTTCGAGAAAGAAAGAGAAATTTACATATGGTCTTTATTGATTTAGAAAAACTTATAATAAGGTGTCAAGACTTAAGAGAGGTATTATGGTGGACATTGATGAAAAAGGGAGTCCCCATCAAATATATTGACATAATCAAGGACATGTACATTGGAGTAGTGGCAAATGTCGGAACTTGTAGAGGTATAACAAGTGATTTTTCTATCACAATTGAATTGCATCAAGGATCTGCATTGAGTCCATTCTCATTGTCATAGTGATGGATGAGCTTACTAAAACTATTCAGGATGAGATACCGTGATGTATGCTATTTGCTGATGATATTGTCTTAGTTGATGAGACGAGAGCTAGAGTAAATGCCAAATTGAAGCTATGGAGGCAAACTCTAGAATCACGAGATTTTAAATTAAGTAGGACCAAAACAGAATATATGGAGTGTAAATTCCGTAAACAGGAAATCCGAGATTATACTATTGTGACACTAGATAAACAAGAAATATCGATGAGAAGTCATTTAAGTACTTGAGTTCTATTATCCAAAAGAATAGGGAGATCAGTAGTGATGTCAACCATAGGATCCAAGCCAGCTGGTTGAAATGGAGGAACACAACAGGAATTTTATGTGATGTAATATTCCGTTATGGCTGAAGGGAAAATTTTATCGAACTGCTATTAGGCCAGTTTTGTTATATGGCACAGAATGTAGGGCTATAAAGAGATATCATGCTCAGCAGATGAGTGTAGCAGAGATGTGCATGTGTGTGATAACACGAGGAGAGATAATGGTAGAAATAAGATATCTGTACTAAGATAGGCGTAGCCTCTATAGAAGAGAAGATGAAAGAAAACCGCTTATGATGGTTTGATCATGTGCGATGTAGACCTACAGATGTGCCAGCTTGGCGAGTATAGCGTATCAAATAGGGCAAGTTAAAAAAACACAGGGGAGGACTTTGACTCTCCACTCTCAGAGAAAACCACTTCTCACAGCTGCCCAAAGAAGTTTGTGATGTTGAGCTTCGAGTGCAACTTGGGAGTGACTGACCCCATCCAACACCTCCGTCAATACAAGGACAAGATAGCGGTCCTCTCACGACGACTTGCTCTTGAGTCATGTGTTCCCATCTAGTCTGAATGGTGCTGCCTACGACTGGTTCTACACACTCCCAAGACAATCTCTCCGAAGCTTCGAGGAGGTGAAGCAGGTCTTCTATCACCAGTACACTTCTCGATTGGAGCTAAAGCAGAGCAGCAATCACCTCCTCACGATCAAGATAAAGCCTAGAGAGAGCCTTAAACAATATGTCGGTTATTTTCAGAGCCAAATGACTCTGGTGTATAACTGCAATGATGACGTGGCTGCTGTCGCGTTCATCAGTGTGCTACAAGTCACCCATTCCTTTTACAAGTATCTAGTGAAACACAAAGTCACCAAGATGAGGGCTTCCTTACTCGCGTCAAGAAGTATATTCAAATTGAGGAATTACCCAGAGTTCGGTCGACTGCTCCCCAAGTGAGGGAGCGAAGTGGAGAAACAGAAGGCGCATCCTGGACTTTCGAAGATTCCGAGCCGCGCAATAAGAGTTGTCAACAAGCCCGCTCGAAACCTCGTCAAGTTCCATGGGGATGAAGCCAACCTCACCCCATTCAAATCCCCATGGACCAGGTGTACAGCGCCATCAAGGGCCAGGAGATCATCAGGCACCCTGGACCACTCTCGTCCAACCCGAAGGGACCGAAGCTCGAAAGTATCGTGCTTTTCATGACGGTATGCTCCATCGTACCGTGCACTGCCTTCTCTCCGAAGACAACTCCAAAAACTGGTAAATCAAGACTATCTCCAAGAGTTCGTCCTCAACCCCAGGCAGCCCTCAGAGACTAAGGTGAATAAGAGCCCCCTGAGGTCCCGCAACAAGAAAGCGAGGCCATCCAGTATCCGAAATCAATGCCATCTTCGGTGCCTCCCCGATCGAAGGCGACACCTCCCAAGAAAGGGCCATCTACATCAATTAGGCCCACATGAGCAAGTACCCCACGGTGCTAACTGGCCCACCATTGGCTCCGACCAAGCCAATCTCGTTGTCGGATTTCGACGCATAGCTTGTGCACTTCCCGCATAACGATGCTCTGATCATTACCATGCTCATCGGCAACTGTCGAATATCTAAGATTCTGGTTAACGGGGGAAGCTCCGTCAACATCCTATACGGAGGCACCCTAAACAGGATGGAGGACACTCCAGAAACCGCCCGAGCAATGATCAGTCCTCAAATCCAATCTCACTTTTATACGTTTGACGGGAACGAGACACTCTCCGGGCACAATTTCGCTCCTAGATCACGCGGACCCCTACAACGTCATCATGGAGTTCTCCACAGACTCGTCAAGAAGACTGGTGCTCATAAATCTACCTTTCACGTAACTTTCGAGACTCGGGACCTTGCGTACAACGGTGGCCGTATAGAGTTCCATCGACTTAGGGCAACCTCTCGGGGAGCAAGAAACACTTCATCCTCAACCTCACCCACAACCTCATCAAGCTACAGTCAACAACACAATGCCAAGATATTAATCAAAACACAACCAAGTCATCGAACAGATTTTTCGAATTCTTCCATTGATTTATTCATTACAGATACAATCAAGGTAATAAGTTCATTGCAAACACAATCAATCACTCATGCTATCTTGAAAAGACATTCCGACAGCCCCAAAGCTAGGCTTTGCCAGAGGAGCCTTTGTAGTCGACCCGGAAGCAGTAGTAGGAAGTGGGGCATCGGAGGCTAAGGACCCATATACACTTTGATCCTCTCGAAAGACATTAACCTCAACAGGGTATCTTGGTGCTTTTCTTTGCGCCCGGTCCTTGTATCCTTATTCGTACTTCAAGCGCTTGTACACTTGAATCTCCTTCTGCACTTCCGTTTTAAAGTCGCCAGCCTTTTTCTCGACCTCGACCTTATCGGCCTGCGCCTACTTCAGGTCACGGAGCAAGCCTTCTTTTTTGACTTGAAAAACAGCCCATTCACGATCGCGCTCAGCCTTGGCGACCTTGACCAACTAGCGTGCTTTCCCCAATTCCCTCAAGTGGACTAGAGCTCAGAGTCCCCCAATTCCAAGGACTTCTTCAACGACTCGGCGATTTCTCCTCAAACTACCCCGAAGCCAAGTCAGTTCTCCTTTCTGATCTCGAAGAGGGGATAACTCTTGTCTAAGTCGTCCTGGAGCTTTGCGAGTTCTCGACAGACTCCCTCATGGCTACAGACATCTTAAGCAGTGTTTTAAAAAACCCATTATCTAACCCGTTATAACTCGTTATATAATGTAACATCGACCAATCGTTATGTAACAGGTCTAAAAAACGCAATGTTTGATAACTATAGTTATTTTACTCATAACTTACGTTACGTTACGCTATTAACGTAACACAATGTAACCTACGTTATGGTGCAAGTCGATTTTTTATAAACCCTCATATTCTCCCGGTCTATGGCAAAAAAAATCCACCCAAATTCGCTTGATCGTCATCCTCTCTGTAACTCATCATTGTCTCCTGTTCGGCACCGAGAAGAAAGAAGAAGACATACCTTTCTGATCGATAGCAAAAGAAGAACAACCTCTGGTAGCTCTCAGTCGTGGTGGTTCTTGTCGGCGTCGTCTCTAAGTTGTGGTTCTCTGTCTCCAAGCACATGTAAGCTCCCCCCCCCCGGTTCTCTCTTTATTCGGTCTCCCCCGGATCTCTCTCCCCTCCCTATCTCTCTCTGCTCTCTCCCTCTCCCGATCTCTCTGCTCTCTCTCGAGGGAGAGAGAGCAAGAGAGATCAGGCGAGAAAGTCGAGAGAGA